>CAJDSM010046963.1:0-11105 GCA_903981925.1 Ostrea lurida | reverse complement strand
TACATAGAACTGGTCAATGTTACATAGAACTGGCCAAAGAGGGGAGGTAAATATCCAATATACAATAGAGACTGTCCATGAAGGGAAGCTAAATAATGGCATTGGACCTGGTCATTCAATACAACTACATTGACTGGCCTCAACAAAAATTACATTGGACCTCCCCTTCACAAAATTACATGGACTGGCCTTCACAAACATAAACATTGAACTGGCCTTCACAAAATTACATTGGACATGCGCCTTCAGCAAAATTACATTGACTGGCCTTTCACAGAAATATGGACGGTAAGATGCTTCACAAAATTAACCAATTTGGGGGAAAAAACTGGCCTTCACAAAAATTACAGTTGGATTGACCTTCACAAAATTACATGTGGACTGGCCCTTCCACAAACATTAGCATTGAACTGGCCTTTCACAAAAATTACATTGGACTGGTCTTCACAAAAATTACATTTGAAACTGGCCTTCACAAAACTACATGACTGGCCCTTCACAGAATTACATTGGACTGGCCTTAACAGAATTACATGACTGCCCTCACAAAATTACCATTGAAACTGGCCTTCACACAAAATTACATTGGACATGTCTCACAAAATACATTGGGGACTGGCCTTCACGAAAATTACATTGGACTGCCTTCACAGAATTTACATTGACACTGGCATCCATAAGAAATTACATTGAACTGGCCTTCACAAAAATTAGATTGGACCTGGCCTTCACAAAATTACATTGAAACTGGCCAGTCGATAAAATTACATTGAACTGGCTTCACAAAATTACATGGACTGGCTTCACAAACATACATTGAAACTGGCCATCATAAAATTACATTGGACTTGGCCTTCACAAAATTACATTGGACTGGCCTTCACAAAATTACATGGACTGCCGTTCACAAAAATTACATTAGATCTGGCCATTTAATAGAACTGGTCAATGACCGAAAGGAAAGTAAACTGAAATCCTGCTATATAAGAAACTAAATTGACTGCAAGCGCACAATGCATCCATATTAAAATATCATTTCTAAAGAGCCTAAGGTGTGGATCATATTTGGAGATGAATGTAAGCTTGGCCAGATGATGGGGTATGAAAGGTTACAGCCAAAGTTTGGCAAGAGTAAAGAAGATAGCTTGTCATCAACTCTGCTTCAGTTGTTAGAACATGTACTGAAAGGATTAGTGACTGAGTGTGTTTTGTAACTTGTTGTAGGTACTTGCACACGCTACAATGAGACCACATTGTAAGGTGGCGAATGAAGCGGAGTTCATCTGAACAGAATGCGGGCAGAAGACGTACAGAAGCATGCAAGAGTTTGAGGTAGTGGCAGGTTCAGGGATCCATGATTGCTGTATTCTAAAGATAGTATTTTTGAATAACTACTTTTACTCATGTACTGTATAATAATAGTTTATGTCCTCTGTGAGACTTGGGGAGTCAGTATTTGACAAGTACCTACGCTAGATATAAGCCGCATACAGGAGGAGGAAGCCAGGTTGTGATAGAGCGAATTGTAACATAAAGAATTTTATAGGAACTAGGACACAATCTAAAAAAAAATTGTCTGTTTACATTCATTTGAGAAGAGAAATACGGTTAACAGATCACTTTATAGTGAAATATGTAAAAAAAAAAAAGTTAAAGTGAGTCCAGTTGTGACCTCAAAAGATCAAAGTTTTTTTTGTGTAAGTAATTATAACAATTTTATAGGCATTTTCATGCATATTTGTTTCCACATGTTTTAAACACAATTTTATGAATCTTCAAATTACCGTCCCTCCTGAAATTCTATTGCTTCCTGAAACAAAAATTCAATCTGGCCAATAATTAGTTTGGTCCTAGAGTAACTTGTTTGGATGTTGCATGCAATCATTCAAAGCTGATTAATAACCGTTATACAAAATTAATTTTCTGTCATTAAAAAGGAAATAAGATGAATTTAGGGGTAACGAAACATATCAGCCAAATGAGCTTTACATTACTTCTGAATTCCTTGTGAACAGTCTGTGTGGTGAATATTTATTCTCGTTTTCAGTCTGTGGTGTGAAATATTTGTCTATTTCAGTCTCTGTGCGCCCAGAACGATGCTCGACAGGAAGGAAGTGGAGAAGATGGTATATCCTACCTGATTCAAAGCAGCCAAACGCGGGACCACTGAGCCATTAAAAGCCGCGACAAAAATACTCAACATCCTACCAATAAGCACGGGCCTGGGGTGACCCGTCAGGGTGAAAAAGTAGAGGCTGATAGTAAGACCCTAATAGCTCTTGTTTTGGGCTGTTTTAAAATTTCTCACATAATTGGGTATATAATTATTTATATTCCCGCTCCAATAGGAGAGGGGTATACTGTTTACCCTGTCCGTCTGAAACAAAATATTTTTGTGCAATTTTTCTCAGCCACTTACTATTTGGTATTTTTCATCTAGGTCCCATACTATGCTTTAACGAAATTCAGACGCTTTCACTGTCAACTTTTGTTAACCTGACTAGTCAAACACATACCTTGGAACGGCGTGAAGATAGTAGCTCACAGGTGTCCTGGTATTTGATTCGCCTCGTACGAATAAGCTGAAATTCAACAACTTAACCAAAACCTGTTTCCAATATCAGAACTGACCGAGCAAAATTGCATTTCAATTTGGAAATTAGCTAAATCCATATTGTCATAATTAGCCTAGACTAGCCTTAGCCGACTATGCACCACTGGCAGATTATGCAACTGGCGATTCAATAATATTTTTCTACTATTAGTATCATTATATATTGGACTTACAATTGACTGCGTTATAGATGATGATGTGGTTGATTTTCTTGGTGAGTGCAGCGATTTTTGAATTAATATTGGGAGGATGATTCAGACGAAACGACGGCTGATTAAGAACATTTGGATCCACACAAGCTGAGGTGCCACGCTGAAGGCAGCGTTAAGAGCAGGGAGTTGTCCCACCGAGTATAGCGGCCGAAAGTGTGTAAAGGAAAGTGACCGGAGTCCTGATAGAATAACTTAACTGTAGAACTTAGTATTCGTAAAGTTGTTTTATATGCATGTGGGAAGTGACAGGGTGTGAGGTGATGGAGAGGGAGGCCGGTGGAGAAGCAAGAGAGGTGATGGGAAGCAGTTTAGAGAAGGGGAGGGGGTGGGGGGGGAGAAGAGAGGAAGAAAGAAGGAATGGACTCCTCTTCCTAATCGTAATAAATACAGGTATCGTAGATTAACCCTGTTCATGTTAGTGACATAATTCTAGTTTTCTCTGACACTCGCTGATACCATTTAATACGAGAAAAACATATTCCTCTTGTCGCATTTTTCCTCTCTCAATCTTTCTTAATCAATCCACTAAAAAGAAACACCAACACTGAGGTCCAATGAGAAATGTCAAATTTACAGTGCTTTTTTAAACATGGAAAGTCCCCAAATATGAAAATAGGATCGACTCAAATAGATCGATCAACTACAACATGTACGATAGCAACTATTGTTGCAATTAGCGGTGAGGGTCAATTTTTTCAGAACAACTAAAGTTGTGATTAGCATGATAAGGGTTAAAATGTATTAAACTTGCACCTTAAAATTTAGTATGGAAATCAAAGCAAGTGTGTTAATTCATGGTGACACTAAATTATGAAAATCTCTATCACTCATACAAAAAAAGTTAAACAAAACATGATTATTTCAAATATTGCATCGACTCCAGCCTCACCAAAGTCTAAACATGGCAATACAAATACACTTATTAACCGTATCTTTAACGTAAGATTTCTTTATCATACAGGTGAGAATGAAGACGCCATTAACCAGGCAAGAGAGGCCTTCCATGCTCACCTGGCGACGGTCAAAAGGTCACAGGTTCAGCCGGACTACACTGATGAGGAACTGCTGATGGAGGAGAGAGACATGGAACAAGAATTTGCTGGTAGGTGGCGCTGATCTTACTAGTAGAGAAAGGATTGCTTTCTTTGTTATTGTTCATTTTTGCCCTATTTGCCCACATCCCAAGTGGATTAATTCAAAACTGGGTACATACATACTGTCGAACCTCATTATCTCAATCTTGATGGGACCGAGAATAAACTTCGAGATGTCCATGGATTCGAGATATCAAGGGTAAAAATACTTTATAGAAAATAGGTGGCTTTCCTTTGACATAGCCAGGGTATTCGAAATATTAGTGTTTGAGATGCCAAAGTTCATAACTGTATTTATTCATTGCTCTTATGTAGCACAAAATAACTTCAAGGGAATTTAACTTGTACTAAATTTTTTTTTTCGGAGCCTTTGGTTACAATAACAAGGGTTAAAACTATCACTGTATATAGTATGATGCAGTCCTTTGATTTATGATCAATAAAAAGAATAACGATGTAAAAAGTCCATGTGAATAGTTTGTTCATATGAGAATGATAAATTTATGATATTTTTATACCCCCACTCAGAAGGAGGGGGATATACTGTTTTTACCACTGTCCGTCCTCTTCCCTCTGTCCGTCCGAAACAATTTTTCGTCGCACTTTTCTCTGAAACTACAATATCACAAGCCATTGATATTTGGTGTATGAATTCATCTAGGGGTCCCATACCGCGCTTACCGAATTCAGACCTTTTGCATGTCAATTTCCTGTTCAACGACTTCTTTAAAATTTTGGAGTCTTAATGTGAAATAAATATTTTTTGTCGCACTTTTTCTTGGAAACTGCATATCACAGCCAGTTGATATTTGGTGAATGACTTCATCTAGGGGTCCCATACCGCGCTTACCGAATTCAGACCTTTTGATGTCAACTTCCTGTTCAATGATTTCTTTAAAGATTTTGGGAGTTTAATGTGAAATAAATATTTTTGTCACACTTTTCTCTGAAACTTCATATCACAGCCAATTGATATTTGGTTGTATGACTTCATCTAGGCGGTTCCATACCACGCTTACCGAATTCAGACCTTTAACACTGTCACTTCTGTTGCCCGACTTTGTCATATATTTTTGAGTCGTGATTGTGGAATCAATATTTTTGTCACATTTTTCTCTGAAACTGTGTATCACAGCCACTTGGATATCTTTTATATTACTTCTCTAGGGGTCCCATACCCCGCTTACCGAATTCAGACCTTTCACTCTTCAACTTCCTGTTAACCGACTTCATCAATTTTCCCATTTGCCGAATCAAATATTTTCATCACACTGTTCTCTAAAACTGTGATATCACAGCCACTTGATATTTGGTATATCACTTCATTTAGGAGTCCCATACTGCACTTACTAAATCAGCACCTTTCGCATGTCAGCCTACTGTTATATCAACCTTAGCAAAAATGAACAAATTCTCTAGTAGAAGCTATATATGTACCTTCAGAGCGGGGTATCCTCAGGTGAGCAGTAGCTCACAGAATCCTTGTTTCATATGTATCTCAAAGATAAACTGAAAAAAGGGTGTATAGCGATAGTGTATGATTGACATTGTTACTTTTGTCAGGTCCGGTGGCTGTCTCAACGTCCTGTAAGCTAATAGCACCCGGAGCAGCCATCAGCGGAACCATGTCCGTCACCAAAACAGAAATGTATTTTGAGATGGACGAAGAGAGTGAAGACAACAAGAAGCTTGACCCTCAGGTATTTACTGTTTGTTGGTGTTACATACCTATATCAGTAGTGGTAAGTAATTGGCTGATATAGTGTCCGTAATGCCGTCTGTAGGTGTTTAGGAAACTTGATATTAGTTTTCCCGTCACAGGATAACTAATATCTAGGCTTTTTTGTACAAGACATCATTAACACACGAGACAGTTGGCAGCAGAACATCTTGTGTGGTTTCTGTGATAATGACAGGAACCCCAGGATCAGTCTGCTGTGGGTCTGTCTTGCAGACTGTAGCCTCTGTGGTAGAGGTCTTAACCAGATTCAGCTTTTTGTCTTCCAGGGTTTTGTTGAGTATTCTTTCAGATTTTGTTGGCTGATGATGGCATCGGAGTTTCTGGGGAAATAGACGTGTCCACTGCTAAGTTTTATCAGAAAGAGTTGCCAGTGACATGTCATGGATAGAGGTGACCATTGATCTACTGCCACTAAAAATAACAGGTACTTGTAGAAAGGTTGCTTCACGAGATTAGTGTAATGCAGTAAATGTTCATTTCCCAAAATAATAGTCTCCTCATGCTACACCAGATCAGGTATATTTTAGATCTTGCATGCATACTGTTAAAGAAGTCCTATTTCTGCTGCCTCTGTGGTGAAAATGTTTAGATATGTACAGTAAATCAAGGCTATAGCAAACCCTCTGGGCCAGCTAGAAGGAGTCTGTAGTTTACAGAACCATTAAAATTTTCTTTATTTTCCTCTCGTAGGGCAATAAATATTGCCTCACAATAAGCATGAATTTGTTATTAGCATGTTCTTAATAAATATGTCTTAATGTATAACTATCTATTTGGTCTTTTTCTGAATCGCTTATCTACACACATCAACACCAGTAGAGATAAAGGCCATTGCAAAATTTTGATTTGGACATAACACAATGCTCATGAGATAGCTATCATATATTGTATATATAAAATTATAACATATGGGTTTATAAAGCCTTAGTTAGTAAACTAAAAATTATGTAGCATTGTTACAATGCTATCTATTATTCTTTTAGTTTATCGAGAAGAGCGTTGGTCCACTATCTACCACTATTGGGGTGCTACAAGAACATGCTCATTTGTCCTCATTGAAAATGTGAATTTATCACATCCCACCTGAAAAAGGTGACACTCACAAAAAGATGGTTAGGATGGTTATTTACTAGGTGAAATGATTGTTTTATTGAACAAAATTGACATTAAAAATTTTTTACTATTCATTGGTGTGCCAAATTCATTTGTATCGTTATTAGCGATTAATGAGAGTTACCACGTTTTTTTTTCACCATCGAGCTCGAGCACTAGCACTTAGTGAAACTATCGGTGATTGAGTCTCTTGTTGAACATATTCCCTGAAAAATTCAAATAGAGGAAACTAGAGTGGATTTTGTGGGCGTAAGACACGTCAGGTGTTGGATCCTGTGGCTCCACACATACACGGGGAAAATAGCTTATCAGTCTCACGATAACTAATTTAATGGAGTTATATCAGCTTGAGCCGCTACACCTCATTAATCTCAGTGGGCTCGCCTCACCCTGAGTCCTGGTGGAGCAGTATTGCTGATCCACTAAATACATCGTTGTCTTCACTACTGTTGTTCGCGGTTGTTAGTTAACGGTTTAAGACTGTCCCGATCTTGTATTGGTCCCAAGCTTCAGTATCTAGTTAAGTGTATGTAAAAACTAGAGTACACCACTTTCAAATAAAACTTCATAGTTTTGTACCTTGGTCTCAAGCAATATTGTGTCTGCGAGCAAAAACTCCTCCGTCTGATTCAGTATTTGAGATATTATAACATATGCCAAGAAATGGTGCGCACTATTGTAGATCTATGAGTGTTAATATATGAGAGAAGGTATGAGCCCAATGCTCTTCTTCTAGTACGTAGTATGAAATCTTTTAGTTGCGGGATGGAGAGGGGGGTAGAGAGGTTCAAGTATGGACTAACATTTTTCCCTTGTTCAATCCTCCCTTTCATCTGTAAATGAGCGCAAATCTTCGAGAATAAACCTTCAGCCCCTATACACGTAATTGCTTTTCGACACATTCAAAAAACTTTTAATCAAAACAACTCTGCTATAAGTTTCTTTACTTAAACAAAATGATGGGTGTTGCTTGAGGTTTATATATGAATTTATACCTTGCAACTTTTTAGCACAATTTCTGAGACTGTTCTTTTTTAAAATTTCGGTCTATGAATTCAGTGTATACTGTAACACAAATCATTTTCTGGAATCTTCAGAGAGTGTGGGGCTACCTTGCTCATGTGTTAGCATTTCTGACAACGCTTGTCCGAGTGTTGGGGATTATGCGATTGTCAATATTTTATAAAATGCGATATAGCAGATATAATGGGGAACATCCACAATTAAAGTTAACACTAGAGAGAGAGTATGCGAAATGTTATTTTAATAGTTATTGAATGAAAAGTAGATAAGTCAGGAGAGGGCGCAGGGATGCAGTAAAATGAGCATACAAGTAGGTATATATGAATCAACCTGCACTATTCGAGCTTTGCACTAGTCTCTCCCGCACAAGGGTGGGCCAACAGAGTCGCCGCGACACTCACGAGTCAGTGATCTTCATCACTCGTGGACTAGTATCAGCAGTTGGGTTTAGTGGGAGGATGTGCCAGAGGAGAATAATTGAACGTCGCAGCGACATCTCAGTCGGACCACACTATTTCGTTGAGCTATTAATCCCTCTCACCACTGGGACTCTCTCCTGTGCGGCTTATCCTGCTTCTCACTACATACTCAGATTCTTCAAATGAAAAGGAAACTCCAAATCGCATGAGTACTGTCCTCACAACAAATGACACCCGTGATAGACCAAGTTTCTTCGAGAATTCAAAAAGAAGGTACACGTTAAGTTTAATAGCTTTAATGTTAAATTGTTGAATATAAAAGTCCGAACTTAAAAAAAATCAAGCTATTTCATTTAGTAGATTTTATTTTTTTATTTATTTCTACATCGAGTCCAACCTCCAATATACCTTGTGTCACAGTGTTTTTCCACATTCATCGGTTTATGTGTACTGGATATGTGTCCAATACGTAATGGGCAGCAGTTGTCCAGAATATGTTGAAAAGAAGCAAATTATTCATATGTTCAACCAGTGATTTGATTCCGCACCATTTGAAAAGCGCACCCTATTGACATTTACAACAGATGAACTCTCTAATGACGACGCTCAATTTTTAGTGTATATTCATTGTAAGCTCAATCATACATATATATTCTAGAGTCCTAAGGCACTACGATAGACTACCCATACACTAGGGAGATCAAACAGCACCATAAACACTAGGTTATACGATAATTAACGAACAGGAAGAGAGTAAACTACATTAGCGAGCGACAATGAAGAGTCTCACGTAAAGGAGTTCGTAGAGAATAGCAACTACCATACGAAGGAGTCAAATAGTAGGTGATTTTACACTAAATATGACCAAAGATATACTACTCTTAATCTGCGAGTAGCAGTAAGGTGTTATAGAATAATGATAACGAAGATGTATATATACATCATTATTGGGAAAAAGCAAATACATGTTGGCCTATCACAGCTAAACATTCGATGAATAGAAACGGACATAAGACTGAGTAGCAACTTAAGGTTTTGAGCACTGTTAAAATTCAGAGAAGTGAAAACGTAACCAAAGCGAATAAGAGTATTATTTCAACTACAACATCGACGTAGAACATCACAAACATACGAGATTAAAGATGCGGTTTTTTTTCTACTAGAATATTTCAAAAGAGAGAGAGGATATTTGATGGGACGCAGAGACACTCTCTCTCGATAAAGAATAATATGTTTAATCGTGATTAAATCCGCTACACTGAATTCTGCTCAAACGGAAGGTGAAGCACTGTTCTATTCGCTATTTTACATGTAAAATAAGGCAAGTATAAGGATATTCAACGAAGAAGAGAGATATATTAAACGCAGAGTAGAATTATCGTATCATTTAAAAGCCTCGCTAGGAGCCACTACGAACTCCCTCGATCTAGCATTTAATGTTGCAGAGACCCGTTAGGAAATAATTCTGCTTCTCATGTGACTTCATAATATAATCAGAATTGTTGGACATGATATATAAGGAGAACGCAAATGTCTCTAATAAGTACAACGGCCTGCTCGCTGCCGTGCACCGTAAACAAAGTCTCCGCGGCGTCCCTTGTTGCTGTCCGCTCACTGCCGTGCACCCGTAACACAGTCTTCCTGAGAGTGAGAGCCGGCGTCCCTTGGTTGCTGGCCCTTGATATAAGACAGATAGAGCGTGTCCACACTTGACGACCGCAAAATATGCTAACAAGTAGTGGGGTTCTCTAACTGATATTTGATGTGTGAGTTCTTGAATTTAGTAATTTCCCTCCTGTCCTGTTTCTCCAAACTGAGGTATTTATGAACTTCAGAGGGGGTCCGGGTTCGTTTTGCAGGAGAGCTAAAAAGGGATTAAAAAAAAAAACGCATTTTGAGCGTGGACCATCCCCCCTTTTGAAACAATTTCAAAACTTCCTGGATTCGCGGGGCTTAAACTTCATCACAAATTTTACAAATACCGGGAAAGGATCGACACACCTATTTTAACTCTGAATCTTTTATGTAACATAACGGTAGCATTAGGAGATCATTATTAAGTTTTAGTCTAGGAAGAATATTATATTAATGTAGATTTAGCATTCTCCTTGTATACGAGCGTGAATAATAATTTTAATTTTTTGTATCCATTCTTTTGTGAAATAAAAATCAAATTTCAAAAGTTTTCAATTCATATAGAGATTTTAAAAGCTAATAATTACTAAGTGTTTTTAAAATAAGTCAGTAAATTTCATTGATAACGAGGGTTGGTTTTTTTGGGTTTTTTTTCATTTTTTGTTATCCTTAATTAAATTATCTATAAATTGTAATAAACAGTTGAAAAAAAGAAGAAAAAAAAGACATATGAATGCTAGTATAGGTTTCAGGAGAGCCTTCTATCAATATAAATCATATACGGTACCACTTTTTATGCATCCATATGCGCATTTCGAACAATTATGTCTCTTCAGTGATGCTTTCAACACCGAAAATGTTGGAAATCGCGAACATGAAAGTAAAACTTTATAAAAGTGATCAATAATCTCTCTTCATTCTCAAAAACTATTAAATCCATATTTTGTACAATGAATCAAATAAATTACTTAATTTTGGCAAACGTAGGGAAAATATCATTCATTGTTAAATG
The DNA here is from genome assembly GCA_903981925.1 of Ostrea lurida. Classification (NCBI taxonomy): domain Eukaryota; kingdom Metazoa; phylum Mollusca; class Bivalvia; order Ostreida; family Ostreidae; genus Ostrea; species Ostrea lurida. The sequence goes on along the minus strand of CAJDSM010046963.1, from coordinate 242 downwards.
AGAAATAAATGCTGACCTTTTTAAACATACTCTTATTGAAATCCCATGCTGCCCGAAATGTTCATACTGAAAATGTAACCCATTATTTTCTTGAATGTCCATACTACATGTGTTTACGTGTTTATATATGTATGTGAAATCTGTATGTGTATGTCTATTCATCATACCCCCACCCCCTTATTTTCTCTATACCAATTGACAATCATATTAAATTTATACCACTACAAAGAAATATATATCGC
>CAJDSM010046962.1:5614-19851 GCA_903981925.1 Ostrea lurida | reverse complement strand
TTACAAATAGGGCTTTATATAGCTTATAACATTGATCGTAAGTATGCAATTTATTGAATGATATTTATAGCTTAAAATATTGACTGTACGTCGTGTATATTTAGGTCAACAATTCATCATTGAATTACGCAATCATAGCACGGAGCGGGCCTGGGCAGTAAGACGAGAAGTTACTTCGTAATTATCATAAAAGTTTGCACGTTGGTCTTTTGATCAGTTGATACATTATATTTTGTATGTTCCAAAATAATTTTCTTACCATGTACAAACAAAAAACAGACTCAACAAATTGACACAAGTGTAAAAAAGACCTTAAATCATGAGTTTCGTTTAACAAAAATATGTGAATTTTAATCGGTAAAACTTTTCATCAATGATGATGTCGATGAGTTTTACCGTCTAAAATTCGGTGATACCTCCATCACCCGAAAAAATATAAGATTCATTTCTTATATCGCCGAATTTTGGACTGTAAAACTACATCAAAGCGACAAGCTTACTGAGGAAAGGTTTTACCGTCTAAAATCTCAGTGATAACCTGCATATCACCCGAAAAGAAAGATTCATTTCTTATCATTTAATCCTATATTACGACAACAAAATAACGTTCATTAAACTTTAATTGTTGTTCAGGTAAGTAATCGAATAATCACCTCAATTCTTCAAATGTGTTTTAACCAATGAGAAGCGGCGCTAAATACTCACTTTAAATAGAACATCTCGTAATATATTCTGTCTCACAAGAGTCCAGTCAAACATGATTTGAAAAGATAACCAGCCAGATTAAAGAGAGTATATATAGCATTGTGGACATCTTAATTCTCACTGGACATTAATTAGAATCTTGAAATACTAACAATAAGAGACGCACGAAAAGTTATATATAACTATTGTGTTAGAAAGGAAAGCTCTTGTTTTTAGACTTATGCAAATCACAAACATTGATTATTCCGCTATACTTCAATATGAGTGGCTGTAAGGAGGAAAAAAGGCTAATGTATTTGTTTTGCACTAAGATATGTTTTGAAAATATATTTTCTGTAGAAACTATCAATACCATATGATAACTCAAAATTCCTACGATTTTTATTACTTTTTTTTTAAAATCTGAATAAATTTACATTAATTTCCGGTCACAAACATAACGCGACTACCTTTTAAATGAACACCGTCGCTCCTAGAGCCGATATCGAGTTGGTGAATGAACTTATACTTCCACGCGAAGAATAGTACTGCTACGTGTCAAGGTATTCATAATTTAAAAAACTACAATATTCTCATATCTATCCTTACAGAAAAGGTCTACATTGCCGCCGTGGGCGAATGGTGTCCTGTCGGAGGTTCGCGTGCTATGTTTGGGAGCTATTAGTCTTAGGGAGATAGGAACACCCACAGGAAGTGACCGTCAAGAAGGACGTTAGGACTAATGAGAAATGATTAGGTGATACTTGCTGCAGGATTTATATCAATAGACGCATCGAGCATCGGGATGCCTGTCGGAGTGTAGATTTATGGTTGAGTAGTGTTCAGGTGTTTAATATCAATTCTGACAGGGAACTTGTAATGTACTGGGGGGCTGCTACTGAAATTAATACTGAATATCTGACTACTCTCGTGATTTCGCGTTGTTTTAATGCGTTCTCAAGACACAAACGTATATCCTAATGGTCCAAGTCGGACACACCGCCCTGTAGTATTTGTCAGATATTGTCAGGGCCTGTAACCCTAATATCAGATTACCATTTCATCAGTGATTGTCGTCTTTATCTACTCAATGGCAGGAGTGCGTATATCTCCAGATTTACGATATATCCAATCAACAGGTTGTTCGTCGATATCATATAGATGCTGACCGTCATGTGATATATATTTCTCATTTGTCTTGTTGCTGTGTATCTTAGCTTTTACTTATGCACCCGAATCTGGATTTTCGCTTAATTTGGTTTGCCAGCATACATTGGACTGTGGCCGGTTGAAGACACGCCCTGGGTGACCCGATTGCTCAGACTTAAAGGTTGGCATCGGCGGATACAAATAATGGTGCACGGAGTGATGTTTACCTCCGATGGTTTAGGTATCGTTCCTAGGCAACTTGGGTATTGCTCGCTGCACGCGCTCGCTTCTCACCCCCCATTAGAGATGGTTTTTCCACCGCTCTCACCTCCTCCGGGAATGGTCTGCCCCCTCCTACGTCGCTTCTCCTCACATCTGAAAACTCCATATTCCAGATATCAGTTAAGGCATGATATATGGGTTGGTGGGTTTCACTTGATATTTAATTTGTCCATGCCTATTAGTCAGGGGAAATGGGTTAAAAATGTTCTCCAATCGGTGCATCCGAAATTTGTATAGATATGCTCTTAGAGATTTGTCGTTTTTTCTAGCATTAGTCTTGGTATACGGATAATAAATTATAATATTGTCGTCCATGATGGACTCATCACTGCGCAATTTTTTAGTCTTACGGAACTATTTTTAATAATAGTTTATTTAACACAGGGAGGGTGCAAATTACATTTTTGTGAAATTTTGGTTATAAAGCGTCACTAAATGGCTCAATAGGGAGAATAGCTTTACATGTTGCCTTTTTGCGTAACATCATGGTTGTATTTCATGAATTATATAATCAATTGGAAATGCTGGGTAGCTCTATTAGATGCTATTGGGACCAGGAGGTTGTATGTGTCTATGGGTTTATTTAGTCCACTCGAGAGAAATGTTAGCTGAATGCTGTTCTCTCTTAAAGTATCAACGTGTCTCTAACTTTCACATGTCTGTATCTATTCGTAGGAGTGGTGTCTACTCAAATTATTTTTTGCCCGCGTGAACTCCATGGGGACTCGACTTGTTGCTTAAATACACAAATGAGATTGGGTGTCTCAGGTTTAATTGACCTCCGTGGCAAGGTGCGTTCTTTTTGCTGCGCACAGCTTAATTGGTGTCAGCTGTACCTATGGTAAAATGGCTGTGTGCCTAACTACATTCATATCTACCTCTACAGAGACAATACATTAAAAAACCTCTCGTTTATCTACGTTAAAAACTTTTTTCCTTTGTCATTTGATTCAGGCACCCTTACATCTCTTTATACATCTCCATTTTCAATTACTTATCACCCAAGAAGAAAAAAAAAAAAAATATCCAAACATGTATCTTGCTACAACAGTTTTTCAACTCCTCCCAGATCAGATTCACACCTTGAGTCAATGGTGGGGAACACATAACCCTTCTCAAGATAGTCCGTTCCTTGGTGGTCTTTAATCTCTTTCTAAGACTTGCATAGATTCTCACAAATAAGGTCAAATTCAAGATCTTATGCTCCCGTTTATATAATAAGAGTTATAACTGATCACGGTGTTGTGTCAATTATAGAATTGACATGTTATTCTTTCACCTTTCCATTTTATTGCTCAAAGTGACTCTCATGGAATCATTGGAGTTTTTATTTGGAAGCTTGGCACTGAAACCTACAACGCTGTTGCCTTTATTATATTATACACAATTCATTTATCTCTCTAGAAATTTAAACTCTTTCCTAATCAAGTACACAATACGTAATTCATTCATTCCATTTGGACCACCTTTCTATTACCAGAAACAGCAGAGGTTCTACATTGAAAGGTATGTATAGCGTTCTTGTTCGAATTGAGTTAAACAGGTCTTTCTCGTTCCTTAATCACTGCATATTAACGCCAGAACAAGCTGTTAAGCGTCTAGTTTAGACATTAGCATCAGTGGTGTTCGAACAATTGCTTTGCAAGATGTTTCAGGACAGAGTGGGCTAGGTTTAGGGCTGGGCTGTGTCTACTGTCCCCAGTGTTTCATCGAGTTTTTTAACTCATAGATTCGCTTGTAATATACCTTGTAGCTAGAAAGGGGTGATTGAATCCGTCGGTATACATTTGACGGCCGATGCTTCCTCCCGTTTGCGACCTCCCACCTATATTTTCCTTCACAAAATAACTCCTGAACATACCGGGGTTAACTTTCCATATAAGGTGGGTGTTAACATGCTGAGTTCGTCCTGGAGTTCATCATCGCTCCGCTCAGCTTAAATCGTTTAATGAAGCTATTATCTTCTCAACGCTCTTGGTTATCGACTTTCAAGCTCATAATAGCCCTACCTGAAGATACACTTTTATGACTGAAATTGGTACTGGTATTTAGATAGTTACCTCTCTGGTTCTAGTACACAGAATTGAAATTATTCCGAGCCATAGTGTGTGCCGACGGTTACATCTCTCGATTCTCTCACCGTGTATATGATGTCCCATTTGACATTTTCTCTACCTTTCATTGGTCTGTAAGTACATTTTGTCTCTTGCATATCAACACAAAATGTTCAATCGTAACGAGATTTTTGCTGGATTCAACTTGGTGTGTCTTTTATGGAATATTGCAGTGCTCGAAGCTCTTGTTATGTGCTGGAATGGATATACAGCAAATATGATCTGTCCTTGCTGTATGTGCGTGGATTTTCACTATACCCTACCGAGTGTTGGTTTTATACATGACCCCCAGGTATCTTCAATCTCCATGTCATCTGGAACCTGACTCTACACAACCCGTCGTTAGGCTCTCTTGATTTATCATTCGGTTTACGTCGATACTCATATGTTACCCTAGATTTCTTTAGTTATCTTGGAGTTGGAGACTTTTATCATGTGCATGATCAAATTCTTTACGTGCTACTGGGAATTTCCTTTCTGCAATTTCCATCTTGTTGCTTCAGAGCAATCACGCTATGTGCGCGCGCAGCGTTCATGACGAGCTTGTTCTCATCATTCTGGTGACAGCTCGTCTAACACTTCTTCCTCACAGATCAGGTCACATCGTCAGTTACCATTCACAATTCAACACATTGAATAACATAGGTAGCACACAACGCAAGGAAGCGTACGAAGCTAACCAAGATGCTGAGCGAATTCCAAATGCCGCCAGATTTTTCTCACCGATAGCAATCAATATCGTGTATAACAAGTATACCGCACATTGGTCTCTTCGCACTTATTTTGAGGGAACATTGGTGTCAACTACAAATTGATATCGACTTACAAGAATAGTGTAGTAAGAGATAATCTCATTTGCTCCAGTTTTACATGTATTACAGCTTACTGTCCTTAGCATCCTCCAAGATAAACAAAGATCCCGACTTCATCTTATCTTGTCATCTCGAACCGTAATTTCGTAGACATTTCAGTCAAATCTGATTGTGTCGTTGTCTTAAAATTGGTCAGTAGTTAGGCCTGTGCCTATGTTATTTCAACTGGATCAGTGTTCAGATTCGATCATGCAAGTCTGTATTTGACAGTAACTTAATTTAATACAATATGAGAGTATATCCTGTTTTAATATTCAATATTACACTTGTAGACTAGACATGGGATGGTACTATTGACATTCTCATATATAATAGGGCTCTATATCAATTGTATACATGATTTCTCAGACGATTTTTCCCATGGTATACTCTCTGCATAAAACTAAATGTATATGAAGAGATTAATATATTGATGGTTGCACCTTACACTTGATTTTAGCACAGTATACTTAGAATGTTATTTTCGTACTGATTGATTCGTTTGACACATTGACTCTTTTTACTTCGACATTTTTTTATATGGCAAAAGAAGAAGATCAATACTTATGGCTAAAAGAATAATTTAAATATTCTTTGTATGGTGTTCATATTATATATGTCGTCATCATCTTACGTTTTGAGCATATACATGAATTAACACGCTCTTTTTGCTCATTATCATTAAATGCTTAAAGATCTCTTTGTCTCGGACATTCCATCAAATATAATTATGATTTGTTAATTTTATTGCCTAATTCTAAACTTACATATAAGATCCAAGAACACACGCGCCTGTGTATATTTGTATCGTATCGGTATAGTATATTACTGTCACTTCTCGTCTGATTAGGCAGTATAGTACCTCTCCAACAAGTGTTATACATTAATACCTGTACTATGTTTACTTCGGTGTGCTTTTCCATTTCTTGCACCCTAATTTATAATGGTGTTCGCGTATGGTTTCAGAATTAATGGACTGTGTCTACAATACGTAGTACTGAGTGTGATAACGGTCTCTTTGAGTAGAAAGTGAACACTTTCCTTTCTTTCTAAAGAGAACACATCTGTGCACTTGTTTGACCCACATACACTGGTTTAAGCGTGACTGTTTTCTTTGTGCCTCCTTTTTTGTTGAGAATTTAGGAAGTGGAGCATAGTCTGTTGTAGGCGGCTTTGAGAGATCGCTTACAACAGCTCCCCATTCTGACTTGGCGGTGTGATGGGGTGGATATTATGTCCTTTTTAAGAACTGCTGCACTATGATTGTCTTGACCTGTCTTGACAACATTGGGTTGACTGATATGCGTGCTGTGGAGATAGTTTATGTCCACTTTTTAGGGATGTTGTGCCACATTGTGTTGCCCTATACTCACTCGGAAGACAGTCTGTGATGCGTTTATGTCGCTTTTTAGAATTGTCGCATAGGTCTGACGCTGTGGTGTGCAATCGATTACTTTGAATGCAACAGATGAGTACAAACACAGGGACTTTCTTTTCAACCAAGGTGCGATTCATCATCCTTCGTGTATATGCTCAATTTCTGATATGTGTCAGTGCTGGACGTTGGAATACGACTGACCGTGAATGAACCACTCGATCTAGTGGTGTATCACAATCACATCATGTAATATTTTTACAATTGACTGAATCTGGATTTTTCTATCATTTCCTTTTGGAAATTGACATTTTAAATTTTATCGATCCAGCACGTAAGTAAAATCGGGCATGTTTATTCCACATTTTCAGTACAAGCGACTGTGGTTCTGTTTAAGGGGAGATTAGGTTTTTCAATCTCATCTTATTTCACCGTAGCATGGTTATCATCGCCATACAACTTTAACGCAACATACTGGATGCGATCTGCTCTTTCGCAGGCTCACTTGTGAGGCTTGACATTCGGTGTGCTCTTTCTCATTTAAGTCACGCAACGACTAGATGATCCGCAGCCAATTATGGTATTTCATTCTTTAAAGACATTAGATAAATGGCATTCACATCAATTAACTCTCAAACAATTGAATAAGTACTCTCTTTTGCTGGTTCGTTAGACTTGGATGATGAATTCTGACCATTATAGTGCTTTCACCGGCTATTAATCGATTTAGTTTCAAATTCTCGTTAGATATTGACTCCATGAACCAGGCATATATAATTGAGTTTGTTGCTCTCTTCAACGATTAATTGATGGTTAACTGTAGTTCGCGCTGCACAAGTACCCATATACAGAGCCATGAAATTCAAGTTACGTGCTCGTACGCATCCTATCTACTCACATATGACACATGCACTACGTACTCTTCTTCATTCAACTGCACGGTGCCAAATCATGCATGTAAGATATCATATCTCTACTGTCGATTGTTCTCCTGCCAATTAACTTGAACTCTATTGGATCTCTTGAATTCATTGTTTGGTTAGTCTCTATTGAAAAACCCATTGATGGTGACGATTCTTTGTATTCCTCACAGCCATAACGTTCGTGATATATGGCTAAATAATCTTTAAAAAGTCCTTCTGTATATTAATCAGAGCGACAACATCATCAATCAGTTATGGCGCTCTGTCTCCATATTTTTAAGTTTCGGCCATGAAATAATCTCACCATCGCTGATGTGCAGCAAGTCAAATTCATATTCTTAGCCCACCTCATGCATTTCGATTAATTGGTCTGTGAATCCGACCAAGGATCAAATTTTAAAATTTTTCGATTCATCGTTAAAAACTAGGTATTTCAATATAACGCCAAAAACTCAATTAATATTGCATCCTTTGATCGAACTGCTCATATTGATGCTCTCACATCGAAATCAGATATTTTTTTCGCTATTGTAATCCAATTTAACAATGTATAGTCAAAGAGTGCCACTTGGATGAATTTATATCAGTTTGAAAAATTCCACTTTTTATTATATACTGGTTAATGCTCACATTTAATTTGCACCATGACTTGTAAACGTTAAATATTGTGGTTATTAGCAAACTCTAAATATATATAATATTTCCCGGGAGGTGAAAAACATTTTGACCGCTCCGTTTCTTCTGCGGTTATATAAGCAGCACGGCTTTGGGAGGGGTAGTACTGTACCTAAGTATTAGTTGATGAGACTGATGTGAAGAAAGATTATATTTAAAATCGCAATTGTTTGAGTATTTGATTTTAAGATATGTTTGTGGCGACTATAGAAACTTACCGAATCAACGCGATTGATGCCTCTTAGGGGCCATTAGTGTGATTGAATTACAAAAATTAGGCCATCAGAATTCTATGCCATTGGTTCACTTAACAGTAATACATTCCACCCGAGGATGCGCGCTTTCGATGAGATTTCGGGTTCTCTCATCACTCGTGAAGAATGATAAGAAACCATATTTGGCATTTTTACGTGTAGTCATCCACAATGCGGCAAACCTTAATCACGTCAGTAGCATAAGAAGTTGTTGAAATGAACGCCCGTAATTTTGATACAGACTTCTTCGTGTCCGGAACGAAGACTATCAGAGTTTGGCGACTATTCTGACTTTTAACCTATGAGGAAATGTTGGACGTACTTGGAATCTCCTGAGAGAAAGAATTGTTATAGGTCATTTTCGATGCTCTCAATTCGATTCCCAGGTGGTCCCAAATCACATTTTATCTAAATCATTGTTCTGGGTAGTTAAAAAGCCAATAGCTGCCTAGTATAGTTTTACTCTCTCATCGCAGATAGTGGGTCTAACCGTTTAGAATACACTAAAGAGCACTATAGTTAGGTAGAGATACGGAACCCGAGATACATTTAAAGAGGGTTGGGATTCTCAGTTTATGTCCTTAGAGGAGTAAGGGGCAGGTTCTCCCTGATCGGTGACCAGGTGAACCCGCCGGAGTGCTTGTGTTTGAATCACGGTAAGACTGGTACTGGAAGTATCGTTGTTTAAGTCTCAAAGTATCAAGTGTCTTGCATGTAAGTGTAACGCCTTAATGACAACACACATGACAGCAATGTGATTATGGTGATATAACGCGACCATCGAATGTGTGAAATGACGCCGAGGTCTTTGAAACCCACATAATGACATTGCTACTGTGTATTTCGTGAAGAAAGCCGACCTCGAAACTGCTCATGTTCGAAAAGATTTGGATCATATACGCGGGAACACAAAGCTCTCATCGTTGTGATAGTCGAATAAGGTTGACACGAGTAAATGACAAGTATCTAACAAAATAGATGCCAAGAGGATTTTTGAACAAGTTACAATTTGAGGTCAAGTAGTTATACATTTCACGTTTAAAATGAGGTGCTCAATGGTTGAATGGCGCATGATTAACGTGAGCGAGAGGGCAGAGGTCTCACTTACAATTATATACTTGTTTTGGGAACAGTGAACCATTACCGCTGAGAGTATTCACCAGACCCGGAACATCCAATGCCGCCCCAATTTCTTTCAAAACCACAGCCGTTTCAAATATGCTGACACGCAATGACGTGTATATATATCCACTTAAATAAAGAGTTTTGATAGTAGGGTCATTTTATAAATTAAGATCTGCATCAAGTTTTAACGTCTTAGTAATGTGTGAAGAAAGTTCTTTTGACTTTTAGTGAGGGATAATGAATAATTGTGGGTTCTGAGGTGCGTAATTGTTATAGTAGTCACCTAGAATTCAACTTTCTTCTCCGTGTTTTGAAATATACTTCTACATGAGTGTTTTGTATACTAGCTTACACAGCATATAACTTCGCAGAACCCCGTCTGCATTCACATGACGGGAAATGACACTCATAGATAAATTTTTGATAGAGTAGTTAACCCCCCCAAATTGTAAGATTGCAGTCAAGAAAAAAAACAGTTATTAGTGGTATTAGAAGGACGCAGTTAAATTCATTTCTGATTAGTCACATCATCTAACTAACTGAGGAATTTTGTGACAGATTTTGAAACACTAATTACACTGGCAGATGCCTTGGATTATAGATGTAAAATAATTTAATGTGTGAAAAGTCTGACGTTGATGACATGATACAGGGTAGAGCGTAGACCTAGTTACACATAAGAAGATATGACTATCACGATTAGACCTTGGCGTCCAAAACGTCAAACGTATAGTTGAAGTCGATTGAGTAGTAAAAATTACTAATCAGCATCTTATGAGTATGTTGAACAACACCGATAATTTAGAAGAGGATTCAATGCGTATGGTTCCGGGAATATCAGCAAGGACGAAGTGAAACAAAAACTGACGCAATATCTCGAAAAAGATCTCTGTATACTAGTACGCTTGTGGATTGTAAGCGAATGACTAGCTTCATTGAGTGGTGTCCTACAAATAGTCGCTTTTAGGGAGAAATGCAAATATCGGTTCCATCTACTGCTAAGTCCGTTGTAACAGTAGTAATGTTACTTAATAGTAGGAATGAATACATGAGCGTTGTAAATTTTCCACCATCTCAGACATTAAAAGTATTAGTTACTACGTGCATCAATTAATACATCGTCAGGCCAGCCAAGTGGAACTCGATCGTAATGATAGACATGATCCGTAAGGTTCATCACAAAAGCTGATGATCCAATTTGATTTTGGCCACACTCACTAAAATATGTAGACGATCTCAATCATCTACCCCGCCTCTTAGGAGTACCCTTATAACTAGTGTGCATTAGTTCACATAAAATGAAAATCCATACAAAAGTATATAGTCATGAGGAATTGTTTACTTGACAATGGTCTTCAGCGAGTGTGGAGTTCAGCGCTTCAGGAAAAATAAACACCGCATATCAGAACTGATCTGACGAATTGACCTGCAAGCCATATCGGTTATTGGGTTGTCGAGGGGTCGTAAATCCCTTGATGGTTTTCTTGTACCGCCCCGGGGTGTGAGTAATATGCCGAATAAGTTCCTTCTCTAGTCCGGTGTGTTCCGTCACAACCGACTGTGGAAGTCAAACAAAAAATAAAGCGCAAACTAGATATAGAAAAAAATGAGATAAAAACGAGGAAAAAACAAAAATAACGTAGTTCCAAATCAGTTTCCTGGAGCAATTTTTGGCATTGATATAGGGCAATGCATGCTTAAAATTTTTAACCGCAGGAATTCAAAGTATCTCCAAATTTACCTTATATATCGTTTCTCGAGAATAACACAAAACAATTTGGTTTGCTAACCTATAACGCGCCAATTTAACGATCATTCTCTAAGTATACTGTCACATAATGTATGTCAAGGTGTTCAGCAAACATCCTCCTCCGAAATGCGTTGTTTTTGCCAAAGCAATCTATTTTATGACACACCCATACGCTGCCATTCTTCTTGAGCTTTAGTCACTACATAGGACTCTGTTTGCCAGCTCGCCCTCCCTCCTATTGATTCTGAAAGCTCCTTATCTTTAAACACTTCAAAATCACACGTTCCTTCACTAACAGTATAAGATGCTCCTCATCCCAAACTGACTCTAGAATGTTTTATCCATTTGAGAGATTGATGTTATCTCTATTGACATAAACGTCTCTGTCTAGTACATCCATATGTCGTCATTCATAATAACCAATTTTGTATCAGTCGCTACAAACCGTGTACAGCAGTATGGTCAAAATTTCTCAAAATTCTGAAATAAGAAATTGCTTTGAAATTGAACTCTTTTTACGCCAGAATCTGTTTATTCCTAGGGCCATTGAACCATTATTTGGTCGGGGTTTTCATATTGTAAACTCCTATTGTGCCACTTCGGTCTTCGGTTAAAGTAGCGGGGTACTTAAAAACACGTGCCAGTGTAAATACTGCAGAAGAATGAACCACGGGAGCATTTCATATACAAATACATTAACTCACAAACAATAAGGCTTTTTGTACTCAAAAAATAAGTTACAAATGTGGATATAAATTTAATGACCTTTAACTTTTTTCTCTGGAGATTATTATTACATGACGAATTGTGGGGCCTGTTCGATGTGTAGTTGTTGTCCATGCAATGTAATAGTGTGTATGTATCCGTGGGGAAGATTCAATTGATGTACAAATTTTATTTGCAGGGATGAAATTCCAGCGGAGTAAATACCACCCGAATTGTTGTAAATATAGGCACTGTCGCAAATTGTCTTACCCCAATTATCATTCATATAACAGATTTGCAATGATACAATTGTAACAATTCCGAATTTGAATATAAATTCGACCTCTCAAAAAAATTTTACACCCACAAAAATAGATATAAAACCCCCCCCTCTCCTTTGTTTTTTTTTGTGTGTAGATCGTGACATACGAACAACCAAATAGGAACTAAGCTTGAGCAATTTTACCAAACCTGCACCAAAGGTTTGGCGTTAAGCGGGGTCATTTTGTCGGTTTCCAATCCATGCATGAGGAGGAAAAACCGGCAATACCGGGAGGAAACCCACGTATGTCCAAATAGGTCCCCCGGCTCAACCACCCGGAACTGTGAATGATGCCACTCACAGTGTTTATAGATCGTGGGGGGAGTGACGGTTACCTAAGGGGGGCAAGAACAATTGTGTTGAAGCAGAAACGGGTTTGTTTTTTGCAGGATTTTTTGAATAATTGCTTTGTTATTCTCTCTTTTAGTTTTTACTTGTGTACTTATTAATACAGAGTTCTCCATTAGAGTTACAACGTCGAGGCTTGGCACCCGCAAAGTAAACGCGTTCTGAGTTTGAAACATCGCGACAATAGTCTTTTCGCAGTTATAGTTTAATAATGTTAACTTTTATTTCTTTCCTAATAAGCTGGGTTGAGATAAGTGTTAACGGTGTAGTTGACACGTTGAGTATAGACGGTTTATATACTGAACACATTTTTGAGAATTATCTTGTTTTGGTGACCATACCATGGCCCTAATTCAATAAGCTTCACAACCTCTTTCTTTTTTTCTATTTTACATGTTTACTAATCACATCTGATTCAAAAGTTCGTGCTCTGTTTTTGAAAAATATTTAAGATTTCTCTTTTGGTGCTCTTTTGATTGCAAACGTAAATTGTTCAAATATTAGTTTTTGCCCTTTGGTCCCGACAAAATAACTACCCTTCTCAGATTGTGATTTGCGACCGTTAATGCTGAATTTTAAAAACACGCGTTGCAAACATCCGTTTTACCGCTCCGGCTTACCGCAAGTCACCAGGTAAAACTCAGTTCGCAAACCGTTAAAATCAGCATTTACTACTTGATTCTACCGTGAACAGAGACAGGTAACAAAATGGAAAAAAAGAGAGAAGCAGAAAAAAAAAAAAAAAAATAAAATTAAATTATATTCTGATATCATTTTTCGATTCGTTGATATTTGACTTTTCAAAAATGAGAAATTCTATAGGAAACAATGCTTTTAGTGCGACAGAGATAGTAAAATTTTAAATATTTTTAAAATGGATAGAAAAACCTGCACCCACAATTCGTATCTCTCGCACACGAAATATTACTGTGATATTTCGTAACGGCGTATATATTGACGCTCCATTCCCACGGTCGTTTCTGTTTACTAGGGAACTTGTCACGTATCCGAACTGTTTAGTTTTTAAAACCATTCGACGACGTTTACGCATACACTTCGTTAGAATTTTCTTTTTTTTTGACTTGTCATTCGATGGCGCACGTGTATTTTAGAGGTTAATCACGGTAGATTTTCGTCTCTGCCCTGGTTCTTATTATCTAGAGTCGATTCACCTACATACATGAGTTTACCGGACTCTGTAAAGTTTTTGCTATCTGCAGCCATGGAATGAGACTTTGTCAGAAAACTAGAGAAGTTGTGAAATTGATTGATGTATGGATAAGTTAACATTACACTGTTCAGCAAGAATATTTCAACTCATGAATGAGACGCCATCTCGATATTACCAATACTCCAGTGCCTTCTCTTTACCCCACCAAGGAACAGGTTTTAAAAACAGAACACCAAAAACCGTCAACAAAATAAATCTAGGCATCTTATGTCGTGGCTCTCGGCGGTAGCCGACTCTTTATTTTCTCGCAAATGATTTATTACTCTACATTCAACCTTGTGCGAATTATAAGATAATTCATGTATATATGTAGGAGTTGATGATCGTGTTAATTTGCACTATTATTGTACATGTATTCAGCGGCAGCCTTTGAATGGAATGATCAGTAGTGAAAAAAGATCCCTCTTCTATCTACCTTACTCGCCCCCCCTCTTTTCACTTCTCTTCTG
>CAJDSM010046961.1:930-13209 GCA_903981925.1 Ostrea lurida | reverse complement strand
CTGCGAGACATGCTTCTATGATTCACTAGGTACGTAATCTTACTATCTATCACCTTGTCAGATAACTCCTTGCATCGGTTCTATGGAATGTATCAATCAGTTTCGATGGGTGGGAGTACAGCAATCGTTTCTTGGAGGCAGTAATGGTTTCTATGGGAGTGTATCAATCGCTTTATCTATTTGGGGTGTATCAATAGATTTCTTATAGAGTGTAATCAACGGTGTTTCTTGTAGTACAGCAATCGGTTTCTTATAAGTGTATCAATCGGTTTCTATGAGTACAGCAATATGGTTTAAAGATGTATCAATGCGGTTTCTTTGGAGATACAGAATTCGGTTTCTATGGAGTACAGTATCATTTTCTATAGGTTAGAGTATATCGGTTTCTTGGAGTTACAGTATCAGTTTCTATGGAGTACAGTAATCAGTTGTTCTATAGAGATCATGCAATCGTTATCAGATGGAGACTAGCAAGCGGGTTTATGGAGTACAGCAATGGGTTCTATGGGCATACAGCAATCAGTTCTATGGAGTGCTATCGATCGTTTTATGGGTGTATTCAATCGGTTTTCTTTTGAGTGTATACAATCGTTTTCTAGGGAGTAACAGCAATCCCGCTTTCTTGGTAGTACAGCAATCGTTTCTATGGAGTGCAAGTATATCGGTGTTTATGAGTGTAATCAATACGTTATTTCTTATGAGAGTATTCAATCATTATTATATGGAGTACAGCCACATCGATGTCTAGTGGAGTTGTGATCAATTCGTTTCTATGGACAGCTACAGAGCAATCGGTTTCTATGGAGTACAGTAATCGATTTCTATGAAGTACAGCAGTCGATTTCTATGGAGTACAGCAATCGGTATTAATTCCACATTTGGTAATCGTACTTTAATTCCGACAGCTCTTTCAAAAGATGAAATTCTTCAAAATCATGTTTCAGTTGTAAACACATCTACATGTAATAGCCCAGTCAATGGGACAGACGAATATGAATTATACCGTACCTTTACTGGATTCGAAAACTTCACAAAACCCCTTAAAAACAAAGATACATTGCTGGATCTAGTTAATGTTTCACAAAGCTCTCGTCTTTACTCCTAACGAAAATATTGACAATTGTGATGGAGCAACTTCAAGTGTATTGTAAAACAACATATACCAAAAGTGGTGTAAATCAAATGTGGATTCTGAAAAACCTTAAACAAATTCTAGTAAAATTGAAATCCCAGAACCTTTCTCGTGTCAACATCAAAACATACGACTTTTCAACACTTTACACGACCATTCCGCATGATAAATCGAAGACAAGACTTTTTAACGTTATAGGCCTGCAGTTGCTTCTTCAACGAAAATGGAAAACGAAAACATTCATATCTAGTGATCAGTAGTCATTCTGAAAATTACTTCAATCAAAAACTCTGATTCTACGAACAAGTACTCTGGAGTTGACCATTTAAGCAATGCAAGAGGTCCTTATTGACAATATTTTTGTAGTTTTGGTGATCCAATAATGTTAGAATTCCCATGGGCACTAATTGTGCTCCTTTGTAAGTTGACCTATTTTATATTCTTATGAGGCAAAATTCATTCAAAAACTTTCTACATGAGAAGAAGAAATCCCTAGCGGTGGCCTTTGATTCGACATTTCGATATACTGCCGTTTTATCTTTTGATAATAATAATTTTCATTCAAATGTCGAATCGATATCTCCAAGTGAACTAGAAATAAAAGACGCCAACACAGAGTCCCTGATCTGCTTCGTACTTGTATATTTTTGTTACATTCATTAACAGCAAACTAACAACTCAACTTTATGAAAACGGCACGAGTTCAGTTGGCAGACTACTTACAAACAAGTTGTTGTTGAGGGTTTCAACAGTTACATTTAAAGACTGTATTTCGCAAACTCTGTGTTCGTTATAATGACCTAGTTTGCCTATACAACCTTCCATTAGGCTAAATGCTGTCTGATATGTTACATAGCAATTATTGTTAACCCGTTACACCGATTTTGACTACGGATTACTCTGTTTACCTGATCAAGACAATGGACTCACAGCGGGTGTGAGCGGTCGACAGGGGATGCTTACTCCTTCTAGGCACTCAATTTTATTGTCAGTAACTTCCCTTGCATGGAATATCGATCGTACGCAGAACATTTTCTCGCGTGTTGAATCAGTTGTGAGACGTAAACACCATTTGTCTTTATAAACGCTAGCAACGATATATGTACAATATTAATAGTAGAATGTAGTGTGTAAATTGTAATTCCTCAACAGGTTCTGGAAGCAATTACCCTTTGTTGAGCTCCCACCCCACCCTGCACCTGCTGGGGAGGGGGGGGGGGGTCACTTCTGACAGTATGAAGCCCCACCCCACTCCTTACAGTATATATACAGGCAATGCGGATTTCTTATTTATTTACTTCCCACCGCGTACACATTCATACTGTGACTTGGATAGACTACCTGTATGTCTATGTACATGGTAATCATTCTGAATGCTGTTATAACTTATTTTCTATAATATGACTCGTCCGTCCAATTCATAGAATCATCAATGCTTCATTTTGGATTAAATGTTGGTGACAAGGATTCTCCCACAAGATGTTTAAATGAAAGCTGGAAAACGATTAGCCTAACCTCGACTACTTCATGCTGCTAACTTGATATTCCTTAAACTGTGTACGGTTGTTTTTGGACACATATTGGAGATTGCATACAAGTGATCTGACTAAAATGGGGAAAAAAATTACATGTATAGGTGAATTTTGTAAATTTTTTGATAGTTTTGNTTTTTGGACACATATTGGAGATTGCATACAATTAAGTGATCTGACTAAAATGGGAAAAAAATTACACGTAGATGAATTTTGTAAATTTTTTGACATTTTTGATCGTTTTACAATCAATTGCAAGTCCTCAGTTTTACAGTATTTATTTGACATCCATCTGGATCCATGTACTGCCGTCTAGCTCGGGGTCTATATAGCTCTATAATTATAATATTAGATGACGTATTTTTAAGCAACCTGGCCTGGAGGTAATAAAACATATTTTTTAAAGTATCGTTTTCATACGTCAGACTCTTGAAAACTCGCGCTTTTGCATCGTTATAAAACCTTAATTAAAGAATCATTGCAAAGAGAGCGTCGAGCGTGCGCCCAGCCGTCAGATGCCAGTGCGCTGCAGCGTTGAGTGTCTTTTTCTGGTTATGCTATCGCAAACTCTTCAAATGCAAGGCCTCGTCCATGTCCCTGAATAATGTCACAAGTTTTCACAAATTTAAAACAGATGGGCGCCAATACCGGCACCAGATTCTGTTCCTTGGATTGCAATTGACCTTAAACAAGAGGTGAATATTGATAATCAGACAATACGCAATCCACTTTTTTGAGCATTGCTGGGGGGGGGGGGAAAAATGCCGATTTCCTCTTGCAAGAAGTTGCCAACTTTTCAGTGACAAACTCTGTAGAAACGTATCCTAGTCTTCAGTTTGTTGTTCTGGTAATATTAATGGTCTCGTACTTGTTTGTTTGTGAAGTTTATAGACCTTACATAGATCTATACAACACAACACCAAGAAGTGCAAGACTACCGTAGCGACCTGAATCAGAAATGCATGTCTTACGTCTTGGCTCATTATATAAGCTTACTGCCAAATAGATTTATCCTTGTCATGAACTCCGGGGATGGTCAAGTGCATGCAACTATGTTGGTGGCAGATCCAGGAATTTCACTGGGAAGGGGGGGGGGGATGGAGTAAAAGGCCGAAGGTCATAGTGCTGTCGAGAAGCCCTACTGTGGGTCCATTGGAAAGATATGGTATGGGTACAGCAACAAATGCTGAAAATTCACCATGCAGCAATCAGGAGCTCCCCAATTAAGCTACCAGAGTCCTACCAGGGCTTCACACTACATGGATCCTTTAAGGGCCTCAAGGTAGCCCCCACTCCTCCCAGCCTCAAGGTAGATTCGACCCACCCCACCCCTGCCATACCCATACTCTATATAAGGTAGCAACTTCCACACCATACACGCATTCCAGCCTCAAGGTAGCCACCACTAGGTGCTCCCGGTAACTCTCTTAGGGTATCAAATACAAAGACGAGTTAGTCCCACAGGCTTATTACTACCCACGCTCATAGGTAGCACGCTCCTTACCTCCCTAATTGATACAAATGGTAGCCCGTCACCCCATACCTCCCAGACTTCGGCAGGTAAGCGGGGACCCGGCGGCGGTTTCCCCACAGCTCAAGGTAAAGCCCCATTTTCGTGGGACCAATAGCTCAAGGTAGCGGCTTCAACCCCCTACCCTCCTCATCAATTTAGGTGCAACACCAACATCCTCCTCCCCTCATAGGTAGCCCCACTTCCTCGGCCCTCCTTCCCTTTCAGCCTAAGGTAGCCCCACCCTCGTCGGAACACGCTCAAGGTACGTGCTTTGACTGCACCCTCCAGCCTCTTTCACGGTTCCGAACACACATGTCTCTTCCTCCCATAGCTCGCGTAGACACCAACCAACTCCCTCCAGCTCTCTAAATAAAGGTGCTTTCATCTCCTTCCTTCTCCTTTCGCCGCCCCACCACTATTATTATATCTATCAGTCATCAGCCTCACGCTGCACAAACACCCCCTTCTCGGCTTCTTCCTGCTGGCAGGCTTCATATCCAATTTTCTCTACAATAGGTATGAACTCCAACTACCTCCGTCCCAGCTCAAGGTAGCTCCGCTCCGTTCTCACCAGTTAAGCCTCACAAGGGTCAAGCGACCTTATCTCATTCTTCCTCTTCTACTTGTGGTTCCATGTACACTTCGCATCACTTTCACCTCTCAGCACCCTCGGTGCCGTCCTCAATTATATTGCTTGATCATTGGACAGCCCTCCATCCTAGCTCAGGTAGCCACCTCTCCGACGCTCACAGGTCCGCCACCTCCTCCAGTCAAGGTAGCCCACCTATACTCCCAGACATGGATCTTTAATACGGGCCTCACAGGATAGTAACTATCCTTCCAGTCTTTCAAAGGTAGTCTTCAGAGACAACGGCATCCCGAGAGGATAGACACCAAACTCTCTTCGCATATTCTTTGCATGATTTTCAGCTCTATTCTAGTTTATGACCGCCTAACATTCGTGGAATTACTACTATTATGTTTGCGTTTTTGATTGTTGATCATTTTAAGAACTGTTAATTCTGCGAGAATTGTGCTAGTAGTAGGTTTTGGTAGTGCAAGATTTCTTATGGTAGCAAACATTATAATGTCATTTATTTTTTAGTTCTGTCTTTCATATCTAAGACATATAAGTGTTCATGAATTTACTAAGTTATTTATCCTTAACCTGCAGAAGATTGGTCTAAATGCCAGATTAGTTTGGGCTTCTATTAGGGGGAACTTGTATATAGATCGAAAGATGTGCGAATAGACTCGTGCAAGGCGCAATTTTTTGCACATGGCTCTGCTCTTCTCTCGAACGCTTCGACGACGACTCTATCAGAGCATTAGGACCATAGGTTTCCTCCTGGCTTGGCTCATAATAAGGCAAGCCTGTAACACTCATATATATATTAATCTAGTAGTTTCCTTTCAAGGTCAGCGAGAATGAGTCCAGATTCCAAACCGGCGGACAAATTAATTCGGACAAAGCTGTATCAGACTAGAGACATGAATAATACGAGAGATGCTGTCTTGGTTAATAAAGGATTATCACCAGTTATTAACCATTCCATGATAAGACAACGTGTGCCTTAAGCGGCCTTATCAGAGCATGGCTGAGAGAAACAGCGCCTGCCACTGGCAACGGATAGCTAAACACCAATCTACACAACGATCGTTTCCAGACAACCTCCAGGTGATGGGACATCTGGGCCTTTTTTGAGCGTGAGAGGAAGCGGCGTAGTAGTTCTTCCTCAGCGGAGGTCAGGGAGTGTTTGTCCTTTTGCAGACTCAACGTGGTCGTGTTGACCTTCGGTGGAAGCATTGATAGAGATTTTATGAGTGCTCCCTCTCATTTCTACCACCAGGTGTGTGTAAGACATAGATTTATACTGATTTTCTTAATAAATTATCGGGATACTCTAAAACGTATTAGCTGCAGAAATGTAACTCTCAAGGAACGGGGGGGGGGGGGGATGCCTACTGGAGGTTAATAATGTTTTTCCTAGCTGCGTTACATCATTTGAATGTGACAGAGTGGCTGACTACTTAGCTCGGATTACAGGGAACTGTGTTATACAGCAGAATATTTAACAACTAGGTGACATATTCTTTTGAAAATTTTAGGAGGTATTTAAAAGGGCTTTAGGTGCTTTCTCTTATGAAATTATATTTAAAGGAACAGTGTATTATACCGTTGAGCAACATTCTTTCGTTCCAACAAGCATCGTAATGAACTTCGTTATAATGCCTCAGGTGGTTTGTTATGGCCAGTGTTTAGGATGCCGACGGTAATGAACGCATCATCTCCACAGATGTTTTTTAAGTAAGTCTGGACAGCTTTTTGGGTGATATATCCAAGGTGCTTACAGGCCTCGAACTCATACGACTACTTGGACGGAAGTTGCTTCACTGGATATATAGGTGCATTATATAGGCAAAACGACTGAAACAATTTTTCAAAAAACTTAGGCAAAAATTTATTTCTAGGAATCCATCGCACTAGAAAAGCTGGCAATCATGCATGAAAACTGTTGTAGTGAATGATTGTTTATGGTTTGAATTATCGCGCAAAACCTGGGAGGGAAATGATATTACATGTATACAAAGAGCTAGTCTGTGTCCTTACGAAATCTTTGTTGTTTTTCAGTTATAAGATTCCCAAAGAGACAGACAAGGTCATTCTATTTAAGGGCCTTGTGATATCGTCATAAGAGACACATACGCCATACGACATCTATAAACCAGAATCTCCGGTGGTCATACGGGCAGTATATTGTCACACAGACGAAAGCTTGTGTGTTACAAATGGGGAGATTTAATCCAGACGAAGGGTGTGCAAAGAATGGGAGTTGGAAAGTTTACATAACAAGTTTCTACAAAATGCTGTGGACGATAATAACTAAAGGAACCGTTTCCAAGGAGTACGCTCGACTACACTACTGGGAATTCTACAACTTTCAGAGGGGCACTCAAAAGGTGATAGCCAGAATAATGGGCCAAAGTTTTACATCCAAGACATGGCGTGTTGCATAATAGGGATGGAATTACAAAAGGATGTGCAAATAGGGATGGGGAAAATTAATACATCCCCAGACAAGGTGTGCAATAATCGGCGCTGAAGTTTACTACCACGACAAAAGGTGTACAAATATTAATCCTGAAATTTTAATTTTTACTCGGGAGAGGAAGGTATGCAAAGAATGGGAAATTTACATCCAAGGCTGTGGCATTCAGGGATATCAATTTTGAGTATTGCTAGGTCAAACATTCAGTCCACTTCAATCGATGGAGGATTTAGACTAAAGCTCTCATACTTTTATACATAGTCGAGAATTTGTTAAAAAATTATTTTTAGTGAGTGTTGTAATAAGATTCTAACACTGACTCAGTAGGTTAAACTGTTGGTAAAAAATATGGGTAGGTTAGGAGGTATGGTATCATAGGGTTAATCAGTCGCAAATCGTTTATGTCAGGTATTCAAATACTCAATCGGAGTTTTGGATGTCAGTCTGTAACATGTCTTTGGAAATCCACTCTGGGACATTTACTTTAAAAGAAGTTCCTTCACTGGAAGATTTGGAAAAGGACCGACATGATTATGTGTTAAACTTTTAGATGAGTCTGGTCAGTAAATTCTATCACTTGAAAGGCCTGAGTATTCATTTAAGTAAAGCATCAGTAAGTTGGAGATGAAATGGACTCCCATGGTAAGCGGTGTTGCGTGTAAAACATAGAGTTCCCATTAGGGCATGTCGGTTCACCCCTGAGTGAACCTATGGCCCGGGTCGCCCTCCCATCTCGGGATTTCGCTTTATAATATTAAGGTACTCGTTGGTAATTTCATTGGTTTCTTTGAGGAAGCACATTTTTGATATACAGCATGTTTAATTAAGTTCATTTTTTCTATTGGATTGAAAATTACTTTGAATTTCCTTTATAATATGTCTGTGCACCTCACAACATTTAATTATCCTTATCTCCTTTCTTTTTTATTTATTTTAGGCCTAGGAGGTCAGAATGATATAATAGTACAATTGAAACTTGGGAATTATTTGCCATATATAGGTAAGCTTTCAATATTTAGCTTTAATATTGTGGCTGGAGGCCTGAACCTAGCTACGGAACATTTGGAGTCATCCCTGTAATTGTGTGTTCTCTATATAAAATTCGATTTAAAAGACTGATCCTTATGAGGCAATGTCCTGGGAATTTATCTAGGGGCGTCTCTGATTGCATTATGACATTTAGTGATTGTCAAATTGGTAAAATGCATTAGGCAAAACTCGTTGATTATTAATACCGGTTAGGTGTAACCTATAGTAGGTGAGCAAAAACAAGGACTAGCAACATTTTATACATGATTCTTATTTATTTGAACTCGATGCTAGACGCATGAGGTCGACGCGTTATGTGGTTGAATAGGTGGACTGCTTTCCATTGATATTACTATCTTTAGTTAAGACTTTGGTCACGGATGGCCGATACTATTTATCACTTACTAGGTTGAAGCTTAGGGGCAGAAATCGGAACAGGTATGTCGCAGAACTCTAATGGAAGGGACCTTTCAATGCGTTGAAGTCGGGACATTGTAATGTGCCAGATATGTGTAATCAGTTGTTGGAAAACTCTATACTAGCCGCAAGTGTAAAATTTGACAAAGAGCTGGCTCCAAATAAGTGGTATCGCTGGGACTAAAAATTTTGCCTAACTATGGTCCTTTGACTCCTGTTTCACAGGCTTTGGGAGCGCCTTTGCACTTCTTATTCGAGATTTTTAAAAACTTCATTTTAGGTTAAACACTCAGCAACGGTTAAAATATTTTAGCCGTTTTTATCGTTAAGAGATGTTTTTACGATTCCACTCGGTTTAAAATTTATGTTGCACTTTTAGAATGGTTCTCTTTCCAGTATACATTACGATGCAACTCGTATCCAATACCTTTGGTAAAGCACTTAGTGCACGAGTGCGTTTTTGATTTTCAAAATTACGGTTTGGGTTCAGATATATGGTTCAATATAGGTTGAATTAATAAAACCTCATAGGTTGTGGTAAGGAATGTATCCCATGTTTATGCTAGACTATGTGGACGTAACACACAGACGTCTTTGGCAGTTACAAACATGGGAATTGGACAGGAGGAGTGGATTGGTTTTAAGAATAGTGGCCGATTAAGAAATTATCAAATACTCAAGTTTGAAATAGATTCGATATCACTTTTACAAATCAGCATGTCAATCAGCAAATACTTGTTGGTTTGGTTTATAGCGCATTACGTTTTTAGGTGCATAGGTCTAGTTCAGGCAAGTCAGCGGGAAGGGATAGACTGGGGGAGCTAACATTAAAACTAATCGGGCTGTATGCTTATATCTTTCATTATTATGTGGGGTAGGTTAATTTCTCAGGAAGTTGCGGGGGCATTCGTGAGCCTGTCATGTGGCTATCGATTACGATGTACAGAATTCGTTTGTGTCATTACTGTCGTAAAATAATCGGCTGCATAGTGGGGATAGGTCTCGCTTGCTTGTTGTAAAAGGCAGTGATCTACCAGACTTATTGGTTTGGCAAAGCAGGAGTTTTCTTGACTGACCAATCTAGCTTGTAAGAGACAAGTTGGCTTATTTAGCATCTTTGCGGTATGTCACTATTCAAACATATTCATTTTAATTTAGTACAAAACTACAACACTCCTAATCAGACTCGATTACTATCACAGTTTATTGGCGAATTGATATTTGGGATTTTTTATTAGGTCTTTAATATCATGTTTTCCAAGGGCTTTTCAATTGGGAAAAATTAATGACATTTGGTTGAATTGGGAAACATGTTCATACGGAAAAAGTAGAGACAAAACCCACAGTGCTTAATGTAATAATTGGGCTTACAGTTTGTTCATAAATTCTTTAGTTTTTCATATTACATTTAATAATTTTTGTTGCAGGTTAAGTGGCGTTTAATTTGAACAGACTTTAGTGAAGGAGGTTAATATCAAAGTAATGATGAAAAAGATCAAAAAAGCATACACAATTTTGATTTATTTTTCATTTATCCTGGGGAAAATTTAGTGGTTAGAAGTGGTTAAGGTTTAAAAATAACATTGGCTTTATTTTCTGTTTAGACTCTATTGGGCAATGGGGCTTTTATCGGACCTCTTTACAAGACTCATAATTAATTCCATAGTAAATTTATTAGGTTATGTGAGAAGTTAGGGTAATTACATTAAAATATGAGCATATGATGAGATTAATATATTGTTTGGTTACTCTCTTATATGATCAATAAATGGCCAGCTTTCTTTAAATGGCATGATCGAGGAGTGTGCGGTCTGAGCATTGGCAGCAGCATATTTATGATTTGTCATTCTACCTGGTCCTACTCAGGCACGATTGAACTTCTTTCGCTCCTGACAGGATACCGTACTTTCAGAAAAATGGCACTAAACCTTGAAGATCTGTCTGTAGAGACTTTTATTATGTGGTGTGAATAAAATCAGGTTTGCAATGGGTAATCCTGGCGAGATTTGACCTTCGAACTTTGGTACACATATGTTGTCTATAATGGTGGCAAGGAGTCTTAACTCGGAATTCTCTCTTTTCATATTTATTTCTCTACGAAGGCAATATTAACAAATCACACAAATATTAGAACGATTTAGTAAATTTTGCATTATCACCACCTGTTTAATAAAATAATCTTGAGGTTCATTATATTGTGTTTATTGCATGAATTGAACAAGCTTAAATTTATCAAATAATTATTTATATTATTCTAATATAGACATAATATTAGGTAGATTTTGCCAAATACAATTAGAATTATTTCATAATTAGCTCTTATAAAGGCAGAGATTTCTTGGTTTTAGCTAAGCTGGTAGTTGGATTCTATTATAGAAGCTTTACTATTTTGTAAGCCTGTTTCTGTTACTGGGTTTTTTGCTTTGTTCTGAGAAATATTACTATGTTGGTCAGGCGCAGCGATTCTCGATTCTCGAAAATTGCGCTGTTTTAATTAGTTAGGATGTTTATTTCAAGATTCGTTACCCTGCTTTAAGGAACAGCAGTTTCATGTGAATCGGCGCAGACTAAATAGGTCAATTTAACGGCTTTGTTTAGAAACAACGCGCACTCTATATAAATTCAAAATGATTTTTCACAATTTCTATATTATGAAGTGGTGGTTTGCATGACTACTTTTTCAGCAAAAAAAGATGATTTTAAGGCATTTCAATTCAAATTTTTTCTAATCTCCAAAATTGACAGATTCAATGATAATAATGCAGAGAACAGGGCAATATGACATCAGATTTTCTTAGATTTTTTCTCTTTTGAATTATATTGATGTGTTTATTGATTAGGATGCTAATAATCAGCTAGCAACCTGGCAGTGTTTTGTAGTTAGGATAATATGACTAGGTTGGATGGCGTGCTATAAAGGTGGCAATTGCTTTGCTTTCCAAAGAAGATTTTGTGTTAACTTCGACGACACCATTCAGTCATGTTTATGGTGGTGTGTCTAAATCTACCTTCCTCTCACTCGCACACTTGTGGGTATCTTTTCCAAACACAGGAAATACGTCTTGAATCTCTTTCTCGGGTTACATGTAATATCTTTTATTGCGATCATAAATGAATTTATATTAAGAATATTTTAGTCAAAATATAATTGATAATTTGAACATTGGTATGACCTTAAACATACAAAAAACATTTAAACTAGTTTGCGACTAGAAATACTTGTGATGATGAGGTTCTTGCAAACCTCACAAACAAGTTGTTTTACTTAGTCAAAGCATTGATTTTAGACTCACCCATTATCTATGCACAGAGTTTCCAGCGAATGTGATTTTTACACTCGCACTATATCTATTTACAAATTGAATTTTCAGTGAATGAAATTTAGACTTGCCCTGTATCTATATTTACAGTTTCCAGTGAATGTGATTTTTAGACTCACACTGTATCTATTTACAAATGGAGTTTCCAGTGAATGTGATTTTTAGACTCGCACTGTATCTATTTACAGAGTTTCCAGCGAATGTGGCATATCAGGAGTTTGACGTCCCTGTGGATTTTCCTTTCCACCTGAAACAGTTCATTCCCAATGTTTTCTACTCCTCGCAG
>CAJDSM010046948.1:0-12736 GCA_903981925.1 Ostrea lurida | reverse complement strand
AGGGCAGTCAGCCAGTAGACTGTATTAAGTGAAAGTGATTTTTTCTTTTTTTCAGCTTTTTCTCCTTTTTTTTTATGGCGTGTGTTAATTGAAATAATCAGAGGTGGATTTATAAGGGCGCACACTCCCTCG
The DNA here is from genome assembly GCA_903981925.1 of Ostrea lurida. Lineage (NCBI taxonomy): Eukaryota > Metazoa > Mollusca > Bivalvia > Ostreida > Ostreidae > Ostrea > Ostrea lurida. The sequence goes on along the minus strand of CAJDSM010046948.1, from coordinate 12,604 downwards.
GGAATTTTTAGAATGTTATCTTTTTGGCGATTTTTACAGATACACATCGCAACTTCTCGGGCCTTTCCGGCAGAGCTCGGTTTTTCCGAGCTCTGCCGGAAAGGCCGAGAAGTTGCGATTGTTACAATATAGACGCAATCCACACGTCCTCGCTGCTGACATACACGGAAACATGCTTCCGGACGTCGAGAAAGCACTATACACAACCATTCTCTACCAGGGTCCGTGCGCTTCTCTCAACTACTACGCGCCCTCTGGTGAGAGAATGTATACACAACCATCTGCTTGATCAGGCCTTGTGTTTTGTTGTTGTTTTAAACGGTTTACGTACATGTGTATTTTTTACATGTAAACGTCAGAAAATATTATAACTGGAAAGGAAGATGCAGTTGAAAGCAAATAACAAATAAAATGATGAATGAAATTTGAAAGCATAAAAGATTTCCAATCATTAGATAATTTGTGTGAAAAAGGTGTAATTTTTCGTGTAATTAAGGTCTCCGTTTCCACAGGAGACCTTATAGTGATTCTTATGTTTCTTTTTCTCTTTTATTAAGGTCTTCCGTTTCAGACGGAAGACCTTATAATGATTGACTGTTTATTATTCTTATTAAGGTCTTCGTTTCCACGGAAAGACCTTATAGTGATTCTTATGTTTCTTTTTTCTCTTTATTATTAAGGTCTTTCGTTTCAGACGGAAGACCTTATAGTGAATTGTCTATGTTATTAAAGGCTTCCGTTCCACGACGATGAAGACCTTATAGATTGATGAAGGTTTGACTGATTTAATTCCTTCGTTATATAGGTCTTCTCGTTCAGCAGAGGTTTATGTTATTAAGGTCTTCGCGTTTTCAGACGGAGAAACCTTATAGTGATTGTAATGTTTATTAAGGTCTTCCGTTCAGACGGAAGACTTATTAGTGATTACTGTTTATAATTATCTTTTTTTTTTTTTTTTTTTTTTTTTTGTTTTTTTTTTTTTTTTTTTGTTTTTTTTTTTTTTTTTATTTTTTTTTTTTTTTTTTTTTTTTATTTTTTTTTTTTTTTTTTTTTTTTTATTTTTCTAAGCTTTTTTCAAAAGCTAAACTTGTGTACGGTTCGTTTGATTGAGGCTCTCACATTGTTTTATTGTAGCTGGCAGAGTACGACTGGCCCCAACCATTGCTTTTTGTCTCAAACTAGAGGGGATAGCTGACAACCTTGTCGGAAGCCCGGGTAAGCTTCAACAAAATTACTTCAACCCCCTCACAAAGAAACTGTTCACCTTTAACTTCTGGGTTCTACACACGGATTACAAAAATCTAGCTGTAGTGTACGCCTGCCAGCGACCAAAGGATGACGGCACGTGCGGTCCAAATGACACCTATCTGTGGACGTTGTCACGAGCGATGAGTCACACACCAGCGGAGATGAAGACAATCAAAGATGTCGGATCCTCTGTGTGCATGGATGTAACGCATCTCAGGCATGTTGGGCACAAATCCCCATGCCCAACTGCATAAAGACAACACTTAAAACCTGCATAGGTTAAAATTCGATCCATGGCATTTTACACAGGTACATATGGGTCTTGATGTGTAAACTCTAGGTATTATATACCGAGCGATATTGAATTAAGTCACGTGAGTTCATTTACATGTTTATGTCATAGTATTATCATCTATCTAAAGAACCCAAGCACCTGTTTGTTTCCAGTTTCCTAATGATTTTTAAAAAAAAAAAAAGCTGCGGTTACGTTATAGTAATTGCAGTGTGAATTCCACTCATTGATTTACGCGAAAACAGTGAAAATGAAACAGCTGTGAAAATTCATCTGATTACGGTAATACATATGAAGAAGGATAAGGACATGACCTATGTCCAATTGTATACAGTGCAAACAGACCGGTAAGCTTTAATGGAATGGAAACCTGATAGGAACGTGCGGTACAAATTGTGAATAAAAACCATGTCTTTTTTTTTCGGATGAATTATTCATGTAACCAATAAAAAAAGAAATAAGAAAAATGGAAGTTATTCATTATTATGTTGAAGTGCAATCATAATGGAAAGAAAAATCACTGAGAATAAGGTCATCAATTAATTTGTAAATCAAGAAATTTGGAGGGGTGTGTTATTCCAAAAACAGTAGGGATGGGTGTCTAAGTATAAAACTGATGGAATTTATTAACAGAATTTCTTAGTTTTTGAAAAACGTAATTTAATTAGATAGAGACCTCTGCCTAGTCGAACAGCAAAACCATGTTAAAATATACTGCATTCAAAATATTTAATTAACGAACTACAATTTATGTATGGTGTGGAGTTTGTGGCCATGTCGCGAATGTTGTGTTTTTCTTTGTATTTCTATTCTTCCTCTGACTCAGAAAGAAAGAAAGAATTTTTTTTTCAAAAGTTAGTATATCTTATTTGGAAAAATATCAGGTATTCGATAAATCAATACATTTTTAAGGGTGGTACACGTAGTACGCAATGTTTTTGTCCATGTCACCTGGAGCTAGCTATGTCTGTCAATGTATTCTTTTAATGGATTTGAACGAAACTTTGTACTTGAAATATTCAAACTGTCGTGGATTTTTTTTCCAAATAAATAATTAAACACGATATTGCACTGTTGTTTTCATAATTTGAATTTTTGCACGTAGAGAAATATATGTTACATTGATATTTCAAGATATTTGGGAATTCTATTCATCTAGAACATGCCGTATTTGATGGCATAAGAAGAACATTAAATTTTATTCCGGTATCAATGCGTACGGAAAGCAGGTTATTGCTGACAAGCTGTCAGAAGACGAAGTAAAGGAATATGTATCTAGAAATCGGACATTAAAAAGTCGTTCATCACTCTGCAGTACTCTTCACAACTTTTTTTTTTCTTCATACCTTTCTTATCTATTTTGGACGAAATCATTAGATAACCGATTTCATGTGGCGCCAGAAAATCTTACTAATACTGTATGAAAAAGAAATGTCCTGAACTTATAAATATGCATATGTTTATGCTGATGGCCCTGTACCTATAATTAGTTTTGTTTTTTCCCTTTCAATTCCAGGTTTTATTTTCAAATCGTAAGCATCTCCTAAATGGAAGATTCGTTTTTGTCATGCAATTATAGATCCATGTCACTTTAAAGTTGTGTTAGCAAAGTGATGGAAAGAATAATTTTTAAACATGTATACAATTTTTTTTTCAAAAGAATAACATTCTACAAATATGAAGCAGGATTTTTTCCTGGTCATTCTACAGTTTTGCAATGACTTAGCAATGTAAAAAGTATTGACGATTATAAGTCTTGTTTCATGGTGTTCTGTGATCTATCTAAAACATTTGATAGAGTTGGACGCAGAGGTTTTCTATGTAAACTACATACTTATGGGATCAGAGACAGAATTTTAAATGGCTTACTAGTTATCTTTCTTGTCGGACCCAAAGAGTTATGTTCAAAGATCAATTGTTTTCAAGTGCAAGTTTAAATGCAGGGGTGCCCCAAGGTTTTCTTCTTGGACCTCAATTATTTTTAATCTATGTTGATGATGCTGCAGAAATGGTATGTCTTTAAGTACTAGTAGTTTATTTCAACATGCATCTAAGAAATTGAATTTACTTTAGATCATGACGTTAGCGTCCTAAAAAATGGTTGTTAAAGTTTAATCCCTCTAAAACTAAAGCTGTAACATTTTCAATGAAGAACACTGACCCTGACAAGTTATTTTTTCAACATTGTCTGTTGGAATATGTGATAGTGCACAGACACCTAGGATTGTTTGTTTTATGCGATTTGGGCTGGTTCCAGTGTATAAATAAAATAAAAAGTACGGCTTAAAAAAATTAGGACTTCTTAAAAACTCAAAATCTAATTTAGGAAGAAATACTGTTTTAAAAATGTAGCGGGTACACTTTATTTGTACGACCAGCTTTAGAATATGCCTGTGTTGTTTGGGATGGATGTAGCTCATCTGACAGTGATCTCTTAGAAAATGACCAATTCACTGGCCCTCCAATATTAGCCTCTAGAGATTCCCTATCTCTAAAAATTGGTTGAGAACCTCTATCTTCTAGACGAACAACTGCTAAATTAAGTACCATGAATAAGATTAATAATGATGAGGTTCCACAGTATGTAAAGAAACAATATCTAGTCAAATAAACAATATGCCCACACATAATCTCCGTTATGGAGACACTGTGCAAAACCAACATGCAAACTTGAAGTTTTGTTTTGTTTTTTTTAAAAATCATTTGTACAGACGCTGAATCAAAGTGGGACTCTCTTAGTATTCAAGACAGGCTACATCCATTAAACAATTTCGTAAAAGTGTGAACTGTAATGCTTACATAGATATTCAGAAGTAATTACTTAAATGTCGTATGGGCATATAACGATATTCAATACTATTCTTCAAGGAACAAATTACACCATGTCCTATAATCAATTAAGGAAATTTTTAAAAGAAAGACGACTTCCATACGAAAAGTAAAATAGTACAGTCGGGAAAATATTTCAAAATCTTTCAAATACTTTTCCTTTCTTATTATATCTTTTAAAAGTCGTTAAACAAATTATTTTAAAAAACGTTGAATTAAATTTCATCAAATTTAAAAATTTCGCTGTCGTATAGGAAATCCAAAATCTGTAAGAGAATGATGATTGCTGGAAACACGAACAGAACACCTTTGCTGAGGTAAATTTTACGATGTCATGTAAAAAAAATTGTACAAATTAATTTTTAAAAAAAAACTGGTTTTCAAAAACTATGTTTTCTTGCGATGCCATGTAACGTTACATATTTTTGTAAAATTAACGAATAAACCCAACTCTAACACACTCTAATCGATTTTATCTAGAACTTTTCAAAACCATGTTTTAATTACCTTGTTTATGAAGCATTGAGCACAGTCTCTGATAATTATGTGTGCCATTCTGTTATGTCTTGTCTAGAAATAGAGGGTACATGCATCATCAAGCTCCGATGCAGTCGGAACATTGCTCGGTCTTTTTCGTAAAGTCGGGAAAGCTCGGTCTTTTTCGTAAAGTCGGGAAATTTTTCTCGACTTGGTGGGAAAGACCGAGCGTCAACTCATGTTCCGATTGGTTTCGGTGAAGATACCGGATAGCTTTGATTTAACCAAATTGTACATGAGCAACCTCACTTTCCCCCATAGCATCCGGTATAACCAAGCTTACACAAATTATGTTCAAACGGAATGTTGACATACATTGAAAGCAAATATGCAAGTCAAACCAATACATCCAAACCAAGTCTGCTGATTTAATTTTAATTCTGACAATAAAATTACTACTAGTATCAAAGTGCAATTCATCTCGGAGGCAAATAAACTTGTTACATGTACATGTATGATCAAAAAGAAAAGAAATTTTATCCCTAAAGAATGCATTTCCGTGCACGTATGTATATACATATATTTAAAAAAAATCATACCGAATTCCTGAAATCAGATAATCCATTTTTCGATATAATAAGGAAAGAAAAACAAATAAATAAATTGCTTCTAAAAGTCCAGAGAGATGTATGTGACATGGATTGTAAGTGTTAGCACCCCCGCACAGATAAAGAAAATGACAAAATACATAGAGCTACGCATCTCTTACAGCGAAAATAAAATTCTAATGAAGGAAGCGGCTTGTTGTACATCATTTGTTCATTAAGACATTTGGTGTCTGTAATAAATGATAACCAGAAAGCACCTGTCTCACGTGGCGCTGATTTATGCGGTTTTCAGACGGAAGGTAGCGCTCTGACATGATGCTATAATGTCATTCGGCTGCGCGCCTGTCCAAATCCGTTTCAGATTACGCACATTTTTTTTCCATTTCTTTACCAAAAATCGAGCACACTCGTGTATATATATATATATAAAGAAGATACACCGCCAGTTACTAAATAATGAAGATGCGGGCCGGGAATTTCATTTCTGTTCTACTTTACCAACTGGGTTTATTATGCTGTGTTCGAATGTGTTCGGTCAAAGTCAGCGAAATACCTGTACAGTCGGACTTTCTCTTTGACAACTATACCGAATCCGCGTGGAACACCGTGAAATACAACAGATTTATCAAAATTAACGGGATGACTAAACTTTTGTCCAGCTCGGACCAGACTACTCTTTTTGGATGGAAAAACACAAAGGCGATCGTCGTAAATTGTAAGTGAATACATATAAGAAATTAATTTTATTTTGAATTTTTTAGGATATTGTCCGTAGACGCTTATTATGTTTCATCTGTTCCGTCCCAGCAGAAACGTGGCATTTATCTAAAGTTTGAAAAAGGGTTAGATTCTAGTTGAGACATAAGTAACGTCAAATAAAAGTTCCGTAGATACCTTGGTTGGTACCCTCATTCATGAAGGTGAAAGTGATTTAAGAAATAAATCTTATATTTTTTTTCGGGTGATGCAGGGATCGCCGAATTTTGGTCGGTAAAACTGCATCAATTGATGCGCAAAGCGCATTGATGCAAAAGTTTTACCGTCCAAAATTTCGGTGATAACATGCATCACCCGAAAAAAATGTAAGGGTCATTTCTTATCATTTATTTTTATACCACCGCAACAAAATATTGTTCATTAGACCTTGACACTTGACCCCACTTAATCCGGTCGCGCAAAAATACAAAGAAATCAGCTGGTGGTAGTTCAATCATGGCTCATAAAACACGTGTATAACAGTACAAAAAATGAAAATTATTGACTTGTTAATGGATTTGAGGCAAAGTTAAATCTACAGTTATTGAAAGATCAATCTCGTAAGTCCCAAACAGAATACAAAACAAGAGTTGGGCAAACACGAACCCCTGGACGACATTCTGTGCATGTTCAGTGTTATTGTCTTATTGTTGCTACTAATGCGGCTCATCACCGGTCGCGGTGGCTCAGTGGTATAGCTCTCGCCTCGCGATATGGAGGTCGTGAGTTTGATCCCGTGCTCGGAACGGCCGTGTCGAACCTGAGACGATGAATAGGTAGTGATTGCTCCTTCGCCAAGAGCTCGGCATTTAGAAGTGAAAATCCCGGGTCTTTCGGATATGACCTTAAAAACGGAGGTTCCTTGTCGCAGCAGGTGTGGCAAGCAAAAGAACCATCACTGCTAAAAGCCATAAGTGCAAGCATAGGTCTAAACTTGCAGCCCTTCATCGGCAATGGTGACATCTCAATATGAGTGAAACATTCTCAACGGGACGAAAAACATACAAATAATCAATCAATATCAATCAATTATCACCGGAAATGGGAATCTTCAGGCACTCGGGCTTATAGTGTGCTACATGGTAGGCCTGGTATATAAATAAATTGCTAAATATAGACTGTAGAATTCTAATCGCCCCATGGTAACCGACGCTCAGATCAAATATTTAATCAATCCTATCTAGGTTAAATTGTGTTCGCTCGTGTGATTGATAGATTATGCCAGGCAAAGATAACGAATAGTGATCAATCTCCCAAATAAATACAAAAACAAGAGTTGGGCAAACACGGACCCTTGGACACACCAGAGAGTGGGATCAGGTGCCCAGGAGGAGTATCATCCCCTGTTTGACCGGTCATATCCGCCGTGAGACCAAGTCTTGAGCAGGAAACGGAGCAACCCGTAGTCAAATCAGTGTGTTGAAAAACGGCTTAACAATGGCTATGAAACACATCAGACAGCATTTGACTCAATGGTAGGTTATACTGGTAAACTAAATCGTTATAACGACCATAGAATTTACGAAATGCTGCCTTAAAATGTGACTGTTGGAACCCCTGCAACAACAACTTGTTTGTAAGTAGCCTACATCGATTTAAAAAAAAACTGATCATACGCAGAACAAGCTCTTAATTGAATTTATGCGCGCAATAATTCAATTTATTGCTCTCTCCATTCAAGATCAAAATTCTTTTAAAGAAAGCACATATCCGCAATTGAATTTAATGATCTCTTTAACTCAATTGTTGCTCTCTTTAAAACAATTAATTTAATGCGCAAATTAATTCCTTATACTAAAGCGTTGCAAATAATTGGAAGATATAATATATTCCACTAAATTAAAGAGATCATTACATTATTAATACCGATGAATTATTGCTCTCAACAATTGAATTGATGTGCGCATTAAATGAATTATTGCGCTCATTAACTGAATAAATGCGCGCGTTAAAAGAATTATTGCTCTCATCAATTAAATTAGTGCGCGCAATAAATCTAATTATTGCTCTTTTCAATTGAATTAATACTCGCATTAATTCAATTAAGGAGAGCAAAAATTGATTTAATGCAACTAAAAAGAGCAATAAATGAATTGATGGTTAAATATCTTTAAATAATTATATATGAGTTTATCTTAATTTGGCGCTCCGTACTTCTTCTCCAACCGTTACACTCCGCAAATCAGAGAAGGCCCGATTTTAATTAGAATGGAGAGACGCCGTGAATTTTTTTGTAGAATTTCTGGATTCGCCTTTAATCATCTTTGCTTTGCTTTGGAGTCATGGAAGTAAATAGTTATCACATAGCAGAACTGTGTCAAAAGGACTTGTTTAGTATACAGTTAAAGTAAACCATTGAGTGAGAGTCAGCAAGATTCCGGTTCCCCAAGCCTATTTCCCCGAGGCGGAGCCGAGGAAATAGGCTTGCTCGAGGGTAACTGGATTCTTGCTGGCTCCCTCAATGGTATACTTTAATTGTTTTATTATACCGATACAAATTGAAAATATAGATAACAAATTTTCAAAGAAAACAGTTCATTTAATTCGTTGACTGTCGCTCGATATTCGATAAATCCTTGTTTTTCTCAGGTGCATACACAGACAACGGTGCCTAAACGAGTTTCTTTGCGTTTACACTATCATTAGAATCAAGTTTACAGATTTTCCATTTCACTTTCGTTTAAATCGTCAAACCTAAATAGTTTAAACCGGGAACTCGCCATTTTAGTTGTCGTATGCTACTGTAAACTGGTTCCTATAAACTGGTTCTGGAACCAGTCTATTTGCATTCGAAACGTATCGGAACCTTTTCTGAACTTGAAAGAAGTGTTTCGAATAGGTGTGTATCAGTTCATCAAACAGTCGCACCTATTTGCAGGGAAATAGTCTGTCTGATGTGTTTCATAGCCACTGTTAAGCCGTTTTCTACATACTGATTTGACTACGGATTGCTCCGTTTATCTGATCAAGACTATGGACTCACGCGGGTGTGACCGGTCAACAGGGGATCTCCCTAGCCTGATCCCACCTCTAGTGTGTCCAGGGGTCCGTGTTTGCCCAACCCTTTTTTGTATTATATTTGGGACTTGCGAGATTGATCACTGTTCGTTATCTTTGTCATTACATTGAGAGAATCAGAATTTATACGGTGATTTTCAGGGAATCAGCAAATTATATCGATTTATTTTTATATGTTGAAAAATCAGTAGAGGTATAATAATTGTCATTATCAGTTGGACAAGCACAGTGTTATATGTGCCTATCATATTCATATTTTCGTGCAGTTTCTTTTCTTAAAATAATTATACTGAAAGATTCAACAGTTGAGCACTGTGTCCTGTATGTTTTGATGATAGCAGCCAGCTAATCAAACAACAGAGATAACGTCCATTAAAAGGGGACCAGGAAATAAGTGTTACAAAGAAAATTTCAGTATGAGAAAAATGCAAATGTCGGTAGATTGGATTTTGATGAGTTGCAACAACCTTCGTAATTTGAGCTTCAATAAACCATGTATTGTATCTTTATATGATTAATTGCTATTGAACAAATGACTGGTTTCAATTAGTTAATTTGATTTTTCAAATTACTAGTAATTGAGATTAATTTGAATTCAGTGCAAAATGTATTTCTGTTTTCAGCCGCCCGTTTTTTCTTCCGCCCTACTATGAGCATATGTTATTCAGACACAGGCAATGTCGATTTCCTGGACAACAAGCCTGCCAAGATGTACCTAAAATACCATAACAAAGAAAAGGGACTGAAACACGAACAAAATCACTGGGTGTTATATACAGACTACAGCAAAATCGCTATCGTGTACGCGTGCCAGGACCCTAAGCTGCAGAAAGGCAACGGCATATGTGACCCACAGCACAGCTACATTTGGATCTTGGCCAAGAATACTACTTTAACGGAAGCGGAAGACTTACGGGCGAAAGAAATGGCTATTTCCGTGTGCATAACGGAGGATCTTAAGACTATTGACCACGATCAGCCATGTGACAGACAAGCAAAATTGTGAGAGGACCTCTGCTCTTACCCCGTGCCAAGTATTTTCTGTGCATGCATTCCATGTAGCCTTGAGATTTTACTGTATTGCTTCATTAAAAGACACATCGTTTTCATAGTCCATGCATCTGCTTCATTAAAATCCATATATTCAGATGTCTTCTGCCAATTTATTGGAATATTTAAGACAAAATGCGTTTTTGGATCAAAGGTTGGTGCACAGAAGCAGAGAAAAAAAGGGGGAGGGGGTAATATGACAATAATTATAATTAATTTAGGAATTGCATAATTCAATTACATTCACGAAATTAATTTTTTTTCTTTTCAGGAAAATTTTTCACGTTATTATCCATAACTCTAGAACGAATTTTGTCTTATGTGTAAGTCAATATAATCCTGTATACACTATAGCTGGCGCAGAGTCACCATAGTTCTCACATCGTGGGAACAGGACACTCGGCTCCGACAGGGGACTCAACATACGATCCAGAGATACACAGCTGTGTCATGATATTCTGGATCAGGGTACTATTGAATGTAAAATCCTTATTGTCTTTACGTAGGATCCAAAGATGGTCCATGTGTGGTGCGCATGTGCCATTTTCCAGTTCGTTCTCGCACGTATATCGGACTGCGTAGTTGTTGTAGTCCGTGTCCACGATGTGAGACCTGGTTAAAGACCCTCGTCGACGCCCCGTGACCTGTATGAGGTCCATGACGGGTCGTGATCCCTCCTCCATGTAGGTGGAGAAATCCACGCGCTCGCACCGTGTGAAGGTGTGTCCATTCTGTAAGGTCACGCTCACCTGGCCGTCTGTAATTAAGATATAAGTAATCTTTTATCATTTTCCCCAATTAATTCATACAGATACAGATACAGAAACTTTATTTTGCGTCGAATTTATATAAATACAAACATAAACTCTGAAGAGCTTGTATTTCGACAATCAAAGGTAAAAAACAAACAAAAAGCTGTACAAAGACCTATAGGTGGAAAACACTCATTGTTTCAGAAAACAATCCGTTCAGTTACAAAGATGCCCATATTCCAAATCTGTATTTCAGAGTAACATAATATACGTTTTCAGTGTAACAAGCAGTTCAAATATCCAAACATATGGACCCCTTTACGAAAGGCCATATTATGCAGTCCTATCTGATTTTTCCACAAGCTTAGGTTTTATGAAGGTTCTTTATTGATAATTTTCAAAAAGAAGTTGATATCAAAGCCAGTACTGGATACATGTGTAACTCTTCTACGTGTAAATTGATATTTATCATATTTTTAATATATCTTCGGCAAATATTCCACATTTAGTAATTTTAAGGCCCCTTTCAAAAGACAATAATTGAATATTCTTCGAAATAACGTTGCAGTTTTAAACACTTTTAACCAGTCAATAAAACGAATGAAATTGAGTTACCACAAATACCTCACAAGTGCTTGTGAACAGGACTTCCGGTACCCCCTTCTAAAAATGTATATTTCGCGTGCATTTAAAAACAATATACAACAGCAGAGTGTATTTATTTCAACCTCCATAGAAACTCCATGGCCATGGGCACGAATTATACTCCTTTATCAGTTTACCTGTTGGTATTCTTATGCTGCAAAATCAAATTTTATGTAGCAGTAATCCATTATTGATTGATTGTTTTACGTCCCGTCGAGATTGTTTCACTCGTATTAAGACGCCATCAGTTGTAGGTGGAGTACCGGTACCACAAATTTAGACCTATGCTTAGTGCTCTGACAGGGCCGTATAGCAGTGAGGGATCTTTAGCTTGCTTCCGTTATTCAGGTTATATCCGAAAGACCCGTGATTCTTATTTCTAAGTGTCGAGCGTTTGGCGAAGGAGCAATCACGCACTACCTATTTTTGCGTCTTGGGTTTGACGCGACCATGCCACGAGTGGAGCTCGAACTCACGACCTCCCGGTTGCGAAGCCAACGTTCTAACCACTAATCTATTGCGACCGGTATTATTACCTGCATATGGTGTTTATGTCTCCTAACTGATTTGATACACAAAAGCATGTTCTGCGTGTGATCAATTTTTTAAATAGAGACATGCTTCTGACAAATAAGTTCGCATCCCCTACAACAAGCACTATCAAAGTCGGATTTTACTGTGAATATCGAATATTAATTAGTAATTTACAGCTCTCGCACCCCCAACAACAAGCACTATTAAAGTTATTTAACTGTGAATATCGACCATTAATTATATATATATTATTTGAAAACGCAATTAATACGAATTTTATTAAACCGTGTCCGTTGAATCAAGTCAGGTCCGTACACAACTTTAGGGGTGGGGAGTGCGTTCGCACCCATCCACCCTGCAGAAGCCACTATTAAGGTAGTATGAAACGTTCGTCC
>CAJDSM010046945.1:1203-11771 GCA_903981925.1 Ostrea lurida | reverse complement strand
GTTGGGAATTTCTTTTTAAAAACTTATATTTTCTTATTCTTTGTGTTGAGACAAGTTCGTTCATTGACACATATGTGGAGGGCCCTTGGAGTCATGAATAATGTCGCCCTTTTAAAAATGGTTTGACATCTTGTAAACTATTGCGATCCTCACCCACAAGCCATCTATTTTCTTAGTGTTAATTGAGATAAGTTCATTGACACATATAACTTTTAAATCGTCATTTATGAGTATTGGAAGATGACAGAGTCCACAGTGGTATTAATTTCGATGCTTACATACTCTTGCATTTGTTCATTCTGGCAAGCTAAGGTTTTACATGTTAGAGAACACCCACATATTCATTTGTTTTTGCCTTTAATGTCTTTACACATTGTAATGATAAGCATTTCCTCATGAATGCGTTGGAATTATAAACAATGCGCATATTAATCTTAACAAATATTGTACGATTATTTAATAGCTTTGATTGCACTGGAAAGTATTTCTTTTATGCAAAGTAATCGAATCTGATTGGCCAAGAACCAGTTGAAAAAAAATTACAATGTTTGGCAGTGTGGGATACCCCCCCCCCCCCTTCTTATAGTGGAGGGCTAGAGGGAAAATCTTGCATTACTGTTGCAAAAAGACTTAATAAACTCATTTTAGCCTCTGCTTTTTTTTTAATTAAAGCGCTTATAAGCTAAGCGCCTTTTTTGTCAGCAAAATAGGCGTTTCCGGATAACCGCCACCTATCGGCTGACTTCGAATTCTGTGGAAAATGAATACTCTCCAAACAATCTACCATTTTATAGAAATCCCTAACTCGAGTAATTCGAGCTCTCCCGTCTCCGGTTCTCTCCGACTGTGAGGGCTTGAACTCACCATACGTTAAAAATTCTTATAAGCGATCGATAGGGAGCAGAATATAATGACTAGATTATTCGGGTTAAGAAATCCCCGTTTGATAAAGTGCTAAAGATATTTTTAAAAATTAATACATATTCTAAAAGAACCTGTGCATGAAGCCATTTCGTAATATGGTGTTATTTGCACTGCATAATATCTTCGCACAGCTGTTAGAAGTCAAGGAAACAGTAATATTTTTGCATGGTACATATTCTATTATTAGAAGCCATGCCATTGAAATTTACACGAGAGTCACGGGAATCAGCCCACAAGAAATAAAAGGTCAAATTACGTAGCAGATAAGAAGATGATGACATGCGGTCTAATATTTGGCGATCTGATGCATGCGTAAATCTGAAACAAAAGTTTAACTTTCTTTATACGCAGAATTAGAGGTTCATTATGTTAATACTGAACTGCTTGCCCCCTTCCTCATGACACTTTAAGTGGACGATAACTAAATATACATATATATAGTAGGGATGGCAATTTTTAATCGGTTAACCGGTTACTCGGTCGGAACAGTGGTAATCGGTTGCAAAATCCGCAATCGGTTTATCGAAAAAAAAAAAAATTAAAAATGTGTACATTTGAATGTATTTAATTTTACCACAAATTTCAAAAGCTCTGAATACTGACGTGTTTGATAAATTATCTCCTGTTATCTAAATTGAAAGACCAGTTTTTACTTTGATCCCATACTACAAGGTGACCACACCCAAGCTACCCTAATGACCCCAAGCTGAATTACACAAGACCAAAAGGGGAAGTTGGTCATATTGAACACTAACCAATATAATGCTGCTTGTTTTAAAATGATGGATTCATCAACCAATCACAACTGTGAGGAAACTCCTGCCAATGAACAACTTTGTTTGTAGTCCATGCCTGATTGTTAGAAGAAGCTGGGGTGTATATAAAGCCTCTGTCCACTGAATTTTAGTAATCCTGTTCAATCTTGGCGAATAGAACCATAGCATCCTTACAGGATTGCCTTATTGAGTCTCACCTATCTTCTCTATTTTGCTCCTATTGAATTCAATTGCTTCTGTAAAAATTTGTGGGGGTTTTCTGCCCTCTTACCTAAACATTGCCTATTGTCTGTGCATCTGAGACTAATAGTGTGTGTGTTGTGTGATTTTGTGAGTTAGTTGTTTTTAGTATTAGTGCTTGTGTTGTGTTGTGTTCTGTGTATTTTGAATAAAATCACTGGCTAATCTTGCTTTTTTCCTACCCCTATTGAGATCTTTTTTGATACAACGTTGTGAGGACTATCAAGGCCACCAATACTTGAAAAATTCCTCAACTACAACCCAGGCTGTCACCACCTCCAGCAATCCTGTCAACACATCAGCCACCGGACATCGACACTCAGCATGACGTACATCGAACACCAGAGTGCCAGACATTCAACACCAGCCAAGTCAGACATCAAACACCAAACCAGGCCTAGCATCAACTCAGCATGACGGACATCGAACCAGCCGCTAGACATCGACACCACCAGCCAGAACATCGACACCACCTAATGAAGAACACACTCTGACCACACACAATGCGGACATGCCGGTAGAATCGACCACCATGGACGCAGCGACATCAAACACCACCATGACGACATCGAACCAGCCAGCCAACATCAACACCACCATGACGGACATCGACACCAGCCAGCCAGATCAACACCATACGACATGACGCAAGCACAATCGACACCACATGACACACCGCCAGGAACCATCGACATCCAGGCCAACTGGACATTGACACCAAGCCAACCGGGACACGACACCAGCTGACGGACATCGACACCAGCCCAACGGACATCGACCACCAGGCATGACGGACATTGACATCAGAGTGCAGAACATCGACACCAGCCAGCCAGGCATGTCGACTTCAGGCATGCCAGACATCAACATTAGCCAGCTAGACATCAAATCAGACATTGCAAGCAGCAGCACATCAACATCATCAGCCAGCCGACACTCACCAGCCAGAAACATCGACATGCAGCCAGACAACACAACACAGCATGCAGACATCAACTCAGACATGCCAGACATCAAACTCAGATCAGAATTATAGCATGCAGACATCAAACACAGCCAGCCAAGACATCAACATAGCCAGCTTAGACATCGACACCCCAGCCAGAATCAACATCAGCCAAGCCAGACATCAATGCCAGACCATCAACATCAGCCAGACAGACATCAAACACCAGCGGAGAGAGGACCAGATTTGATGAGTTCCTGCTTGCCCTTTCAGTGACCAACCAACACCAAGAAATCTCCAGACAACGACCTTCTTCTGACTTCAAGCTTGCACATCAGTTCTGCCAACTCCACCACAACAAAACATCTCCAGTGAAAAACATCATCTCATCCAACCAAATTCTTCTGTGCTCTTAGTCCATTTTCCATTCAGAGGCCATTCATACAAATCATCCGTGTCACCAATCCATCCAACCCCAAGATGTCCACCGCCAGGCCATGAACAACGCTTCTGCAGAGACTTTTAATGCATCGATATCCCATTTGTTAAATTTCAGTTGCTCCCGTAATTGCTAATTTCGTAATTATGTGCATTCACCGAAATACAAGGCGTGGTAGAACAATGTTCGATTTTCCAAGCGATTTACTGCAAGTAAAGCATTTTAACCCCTCTAGGGGGCCTCGAGCTATCATCTGTAAATTTAGGTTGACGCAATGCGCAAGAGACAATGTTTATCATGGAATTGCGAAGTTTAACGGAGGAAAAAAATGTAGGGGTTGAAATTTGACACGCTTAAAGCTGAATTTTCTATAGAATTGGGTGGTTATTAGTGGATTTACTTCAAGATGAAATACTTTACTTGGGACTGAGTTAGGTACGTTTTCTAGCGATTTGCATTCGCATATAACCTGAAATTAAAATCGGAATCGAAGTGGTCTCGATCTTCCCACACAGTAAGAAGACGTGACAGAAACGAGGGGGCCGAAAAAGACCGAATATGAATAACCCCTCGGTTTCCACAGAAATAGTGTTTGCCAACCTTTTTTTTGTATTCTATTTGGGACTTTCGAGATGATCCCTGTTCGTTATCTTTGGCCTATTACATTAACTGGGAGTCCTGGTCTTTTCCACATACACATAAATGCAAAGAACCACTAGACCAACGTTTTTGTTTTACCTTGATTGGGCCGCTTGGACCCTGCCGACAACTTGGAGTCAAATCGGGATATATATTAAGTAGTTAATAGTAAAATCCATAAACAACACGGGACGGAATGCCAACATCCGAAACGTACATAATGTGAATATAGTTTGACTTCCGTTCGAAAATTCGGTTCATTACAAGTCTTATGTGACAAAAAATTGCTGTCTAGATGTGTCATGAACCAAACTCATATTTTGTCCCCAACGATATATCAATGGAGAATTAACGGTATCTGTTGAACGACACACCATTCTTTATTGGGAGAGGGGGACATGGTCAGGTAGGTTTTCCATTTTTGCTACATGTACTTAGCCCTCCCATTTTTAACTTCCTTTTTTCCTTACTTTGGCTTTGGCAAGTTAAAGGTAGTCTTTTGTCCTTGGTTCTAACTGCGGAATGGGAGACCATCACCATCACTTAATTATTAGCGCAGATTTGCTATTAATAGTGGTGTTTGATCTCGACAGAAAGATGCTAGTCGCACGTCTATTTACGTGACGACAAATTCCTTTTCGGACACCAATCGAACACGTTTCCCCCAAATGGCTGTAACCTAAAAATAACAACGGACATCAAGAACATTTGACACAAGTTCCATAATTTATGTACATGTTCGTTAGGGTTCTCGCGAAATTTAAGCTATGTTAAACACATCAATTTATTTTAAACTTTCAATGTTTACATAATGCAAAGATATAAGAAATATGAATCTTACACTTTTTATACGCCCGCCTAAAAAGCGGGCGTTGTTATATTGCTTATACCGCTGTCGTCCGTCCGTCTGTTCTGTGCCCTTCACTTTGTTTCGCAACTCTCTAAACCCTTGGGGGATTTTGATCGAAAGCTTGTTACAAAGAAAAGATCACAATATGGAGATTGCATATTGCAAGGGGAGTTGCTTGCCGATGTTTTTGATGGAGTTAGGGCCCTTGGACTTTAAATTTCTATGGCAAAATTACTTTGTCTTCGAACTCCCCCTAACCTCTTGGGAGGATTTTAATGAAACTTGAACAAAGAAAAGATCACAATGTAAGATATGCATACTTGCAAAGATGAGTGCTGTTTGAGATCGTTTTTTTTTTAAAAGAGTTAAGACCCTTGGACTTAGGATTTTCTTATTGCAAAATACTTGTCTTCGCAACTCTTCCTAAACCCTTCGGGGGATTTTGATGAAAACACTGGTACAAAAGACGATCACAATGTGGAGATGTGCATATTGCAGAAGAAGCTGTCCAATATTTTTTAAAGGAGTTAGAGCCCCTGGGGTCAATAATAATGCGGGCGTATCATGTACCGCCTTGGCGGTTTCCCTTTTTTTTATCGGGTGATGCCAGGTATCACCGAAATTATGGACAGTAAAACTGCATCAATCGTTTAATGTATATTACAACAGCAGAATAAAGTTCATTAGACATTTAATTGTTGTTCAGGTATATGATCAGAAAAATCATCTCAATTCTTAAGAAGTTGTTTTTAACCATGAGAACGGCGCTAGGTAATCACTTGAATTAGATAATCTTTAAGAGATACAAATTCCAAGATAACTAAGTTAAGCTCAATATCAATTGTAAATTTATTGGCTTACTAGCTGTACATTCATTACATTTATTGCTAATATTAAAGTTACAGTTATTTCAAAATACATGTACAAGTATTCCTTATCTTGGTTCATAACATTTTAAAAACATGGGAATTATGTTGTTCCCTGATGTTCCTTTTTTCAGTTCTGTCAACAATTCTGATTAAATACACCACTAAATCGTACCACGACCAGGATTTTGTGTGTTGTGTGGCACTAATCTGTCCTATTACATCACTTGCTCGGAAACTAGAGCTTAAAATGATTTACCCGAGTAAATTTCTTATCAAGAATAGAAGACGACTGACCCGTAATTTCCACTGTTTGTTTATTTATATTCTGTGATTAATATAGTTTTATGACATTCCGTATTAAACAATTACTGACTCTATTAAATGAGACATTACCCCGTGATTAAACAATTAGATCATTTTACAATTCCGTGATTAAACAATATCATACATCGTTATACATTACATTCTCTGATTAAACAATTAATCATTTACTCCTGTGATTTAAAACAATTAGAATCATTACATTCCAGTGGGTACACATTCGTTATAAAATCATTTGTTATTACATTCCGTTGATTATACAGTTGTGTATCCTTTAGATCTTTATATGCAATTAAAACCACGTCGTTCCTTGATGCAGTCAAACATTTACTACTGTAAGACTATGAACCGCCATGCTTTTGTTATGGAAACCAAGCTCTTGCAACTATTTTTAGTACTTTTAGTTTCGTTAATATCGACGTTAATTAAGCCACCTTGGACCCGTAGATTTATTCTCGTTCATTTCAATACTTTGTGTTGTGAAATCATCGAATAGCTGGTCATACAGGATTGAGTATGGTTTTTGAATAATAAGAAAAAGAAATTCTCAAATTCAACTTGAAATAAATGCAACATTGTAAATAAAACGAATTCTGATGTAGTGAGAATTAATAAGTTTTTTTCTATATGATCGCATCGAGTGAATATATGTTTCGAATTGTAATCAAAAAAAAAAAATTTAATAAATAAAAAGAGAGAGAGAGAAGAGAATAAAAAAAAAGAGAGAGAAAATTAATAAATGAAAAAAGAGTACGAAATCAAAGCAAAATTAATCTGACTGCCAAGTAGATCCTTTCTTAATTTAAACTTTAAATGACTCTCATATATATGGTTTCGAACTATAAAGTTGCCCCAAACAAATTCATTGATAATTTGAAAGATAGCAAGTTATATATTTCAAGATTGTATTGCTTTCTGTGACAAACTAAGAAATTTACCTCACTTGTCATTTCTTTCATTGCTTCTGTTCGCATTTTTACGTGTTTCTTTCAAATATAATAAAGGCAATTTTGTGAACAAATCTAAAATATTTCTACCAACCATGCTTTGGCGTACCTTTGATAGATGAATATATAGTTAAAATATAAATCTTATTTTACGAAAGTCTTTACATTTGGTGAAGGATTTCGATTGATATATGAATTTTTTCCCTTCAAATTCAAATTACAAACCATTTTCTCAAAATAAAATTTATTAAAAAAATACATACAACTTCATTCAAGGAAATTTAAAAAAGAGGTGATTTAAGTCATTGGGAAAAAAGAGGTAAATTTGGCCGAAAAACCATTACCATATAATCTTTTGTACATGGATATAAATAAGACATGGAATTTATGAATTTTCATTGATATTCCTAATTTGATGAATGAATAATACAATATTTTTCTTGTAGACATTAGATTCCTTTTGCTTGTTCTTTCTGGGCCGTTTGTCGAGGTTCAAGGGCAGACCAGTAAGTATTTTGAAAATTCAAGTTTTTGATTCGAAACCAAAGTAAACAGAAAACTTATTGACACAAGCGTCAAATTCGCATGTCCTAACAGGAGTTAAAACCATGCAATGTAAAATAGAAAAAAAAAGAATCACTATCTGTGATCGATTTCATGACTTACCATACAATACAGAAATGAGAGAGTTGGGAACCTGGGGAATATCGTTATTAACTATCAATCATTAACTCGTTTCGCTTTTCATGTTTTTAGCTCAGTGGCTTACTGTCGCCTTTGTCCGTCGTCTCTGCCTGTTCGGTCCGTCCGTTGTCAGTCCGTCGTCCTGTTAACTTTTCCCATTTTCGACTTCCTTCTCCATAACCGCCGGGGTCAAATTCAAGCCAAACTTGTGTACAAATCATCCTTGGGCAAATGGGATTCAAGTTGGTTTCAAATGAACGGACCAGGCCCTCCATCAAAGGGAAGATAACACAAAAATAGGGGGGCCAGACAAGCTGAAATTTTTGAAGCTTCCCGATATAGTGGAGGATTCAAGTTTGTTCAAATCACGATTCCCCGGAGTAGATGACGGCCAACAATAGGGGATTCAAAGTTTTATATATGATTTATATAGGAAAATCTTTTAAAAATATTCCTCTCAAGAACACTGGGCCATAAGAGCTGAAATTTTTATGAAAGCTTCCTGATGTAGTGGAGATTCAGTTTGTTCAAATTATACCCCCCGGGGGTACGATGGGGCCCCATAGGGGATCAAAGTTTTACCACATGATTATATGGGGAAAAATCTTTAAAAACTTCTTCTCAAGAACCAATGGGGCCAGAAAAGTCTGAATTTATATGGAAAGCTCGCTGATATAGTGGTATTCAAGTTTGTTCAAATCATAACCCCAGGGGTAATGTGGGGCCAGTTAAATTTACAATGGCAAATTATATAGAGAAGTTCTGGAAAAAATCTTCTTCATT
The DNA here is from genome assembly GCA_903981925.1 of Ostrea lurida. Lineage (NCBI taxonomy): Eukaryota > Metazoa > Mollusca > Bivalvia > Ostreida > Ostreidae > Ostrea > Ostrea lurida. The sequence goes on along the minus strand of CAJDSM010046945.1, from coordinate 3,353 downwards.
GAACCAGAAGAGGTGAATATTTACCTGAAAGCTCCTCTGATTATGGAGTAGATTTAAGTTTGTTTCAGATAATTGACCCCACCCCCTCTGGGGTTTGGGTAGGGCCACAATAGAGATCAAAGTTTTACAACGTATTGTTGGGAATTTCTTTTTAAAAACTTATATTTCTTTCATTCTTTGGTGTTGAGCAAGTTCGTTCATTGACACATTGTGGAGGGCCCTTGAAGTCTGAATATGTGCCCTTTTAAAATGGTTTGACATCTTGTAAACTATTGCGATCCTCACCACAAGGCCATCTATTTTCTTTAGTGTTAATTGAGATAAGTTCATATGACACATATAAACTTTTAAATCGTATTTATGCAGTATATGGAAGATGACGATCCCACAGTGTATTAATTTCGATGCTTACATACTCTTGCATTTGTTCATTCGGCAAGCTAAGGTTTTACATGTTAGAGAACCACCCACATATTCATTTTGTTTTTGCTTAATGTCTTTAACATTGTAATATAACATTTCCCTCAATGAATGCGTTTGGAATTATAAACAATGGCATATTAATCTTAACAAATATTGTACGATTATCTTAATAGCTTTGATTGCACTGGAAGTAGTTTCTTTTATCGCAAAAGTAATCGAATTGATTTGGCAAGAAACCAGTTGAAAAAAAATTACCAATGTTTGGCAGTGTGGGATACCCCCCCCCCCTTCTTTATGGAGGGCTAGAGGGAAAATCTTGCATTAACTGTTGCAAAAAGACTTAATAAACTCATTTAGCCTCTGCTTTTTTTTTAATTAAAGCTGCTTATAAGCTAAGCGCCTTTTTTGTCAGCAAAATAGGCCGTTTCCGGATAACGCGCCACCTATCGGCTGCTTCGAATTCTGTGGAAAATGAATACTCCTCCAAACAATTTCTACCATTTTATAGGAAATCCCTAACTCGAGTAAATTCGAGGCTTCTCCGTCTCCGTGTTCTCTCCGACTGTTGAGTGGCTTGAACTTCACCATACGTTTAAAAATTCTTATAAGCGATCGATAAGGGAGCAGAATATAAATGACTAGGATTTTTCGGGTTAAGAAATCCCGTTTGATAAAGTGCTAAAGATATGTTTTTAAAAATTAATATCATATCTAAAAGAACTGGTGCATGAGCGATTCGTAATATGGTGTTATTTGCACTGCATAATATCTTCGCACAGGCTGTTAGAAGTCAAAGGAAACGTAATATTTTTGCATTGGTTAACATATTCTCTTATTAGAAGCCATGCCATTGAAATTTACACGAGAGTCACGGGAATCAGCCCACAAGAATAAAAGGTCAAATTACGTAGCAATAAGAAGATGATGCATGCGGTCTAATATTTGGCGATCTGATGCATGCGTAAATCTGAAAAAAGTTTAACTTTCTTTATACGCAGAATTAGAGTTCATTATGTTAATACTGAAGCTGCTTGCACCTTCCTCATGACACTTTAAGTTGGACGATTAACTAAATATACATTTATATATGTAGGGATGGCAATTTTAATCGGTTAACCGGTTACTCGGTCCGGAACAGTGGTAATCGGTTGCAAAATCCGCAATCGGTTTATCGAAAAAAAAAAAATTAAAAATGTGTAAACATTTTGAATGTATTTAATTTTACCACAAATTTTTCAAAAGCTCTGAATACTGACGTGTTTGAGTTTTCATGATATCATTACTTGAGTAGTTAATTTGGAGACAAACTCCTGTAAATTAAAGGCAGAGTGTGAAGAAAGGTGCTAATTACTGTTTGAACGTCTAGGTCTCTGCTATAAGTAGTTCTTTAGTCAGGACATTAGGTAAAATAAGATTAATGTTGAATAGTGTGAAACGGTTAGCCGTTTTAACCATTCGATTTATTCATTGAACTGCTTCCTTCACCTACTCTCAGCTGATATTGAGCCAATTTTTTTTTGTTCATAAAAATGGCAAATTGCGGATAATTGTTCTGAAAATTGGTTGAAAGTCAAGGAACTAAACTTGTGGATTCTGGACTTTATGGATTTATTTCTCTGAATTCTCTGGCATGTTTTAATCCTCCTTGTTTAATCACACTTATGCAATTATCGTTCTAATTCAACACAGGAATAATATTGAGATTGCATTGCATTTTTGTTGCACAT
>CAJDSM010046943.1:94-14680 GCA_903981925.1 Ostrea lurida | reverse complement strand
TCATCGTATTCATCGTTTCCATCTTATTTCATCGTACCATCAATATTTCATGTATCAATAAATGGATACGCATCTGCAAGAACTTTCTCATCTCTGGCAGTACAATATTGATTAAACAAATTAATCCATAATGATATGATTTGCAAAGACAACCTATACCTGGGTCAAATGCTGTCTGACGAACTGAACGGTCACACCTCTATCATAGGGGGGGGGGGAGGTTGCATGTAACTAGTACGGACATTTAAGGCAGAATGCCACACCAGAGAAATTTGATGTGGATGAAAAGTAGAGGATACGTTTGTTTTTTTAATTTGAAAAATTCTATTTCTTCAAAACATGCAGTTTTAGTTGAAAGTATTACTAATTTGAAGGAAAGAAATTAAAATTATTGAAGGAATCGAACCTGAGATCTATAGCTACTCCAATAATAATTTGTGACACAATGGCTGACTTCATGTTGAAACATGGATGAAAATAACATCAGGTTTATTTGTCTATTCATTTCAAAATGTTTTGCAGATTAACTCCTATTTGGTATTTTAGAATAACACATATTTACTGCTACAACTATTCTTTCAACCCGCTCCCCCTGCATAGAGATGTCTCCGGGAACAATATATTTTTTCTATTGTACTCTTAGTCAGGAATGCAATTATATAAATATACAACATATTTTATTTCAAATGAAAAAAAAGAAAATTGTATAATTGTGCTGACGTTCATATTGAATAATCATGCAAACCTCATATCAATTTTGTTCAAATCATGTCTCCTTTGGGGTAAAATCAATGTGCATAAAAGTAAACCAGTGTGAAAACAAATGTCTAAAAAAAAAATAAAATAAGTACACCCGCTCCTAATTTCGAGAAACGCCAAGATCTAAATGTAAACTGCATGTGCAAAGTAAAGGGAGGCAAGTGGTCGTGCTCATCAAGTGCCCAGAGTTCTCTGGTATCACATTTCAAGATTGTTATCAGTCCAAAAATGAAATATACATGGAGAGTGAACTTTACTAGTCAAATCTTTCAAATACCGTGCCTCTAAACATAAATGGATATTTCACTGACTAAAATAATTTAAAAAAAAAAGCCATGCTACAATGATAAGAGCTGATCTTTTATGTACCGTTCATGTACCGTGGACAACATGTCACATCACTGTGGGGTTTTTGTACTGTTTTTGTTTTTTATTTTTTTTTTTTGGGGGGGGGGGTAATTTTCTTTTTAAATGTGACAGGTTCTTCGATTATACCTGACTATCTAAGTTGATTTATACATAAGAAATTTGATAAGTCACATTACTTTATTTTGTTATGGCGTATGGACAGCTAGCCTAAAAAAATACTTAAGCTAGCTATTCTAACTAACTCTATTTTAACCTAAAAATAGTATCAACCGATCACAACACCGTTGTCTCCACAATGTGAGGTTAGATATTTGTTGTATATACATGTACCATTATCGTGTATGACACTGTACTGATCTTTGATATATATCATTACTAAGAACATGTATAACATTTCGGTGTTTAAAAAGTGATAAGCATAGGTCTATAAATTTGCAGCCCTTCACCGGCAATGGTGACGTATCAATATTAGTGAAAAATTCTCAACGGGACGACAAACAACAAATAATCAATTAATCAATCAAAATATATGCATATCTCTTGTAATACGCATGTTAAAGTGAATTTAATGGGGTGACAGTTTCTTGGATGCTTGTATTTTACACAATTTTTAATATCAATGCTGTACATTAAGTACAATTAACTAGTTCTAATTAATTTGCGATATACTCGTGTTCATATTTGTACAGGTTAAAGAAATGAAAAAAATGTAGCACTTTTTGTCACAGTATTTGATTCGATATAAGAATGTGTCATCCTGCCATGCTACCTATAACATTTACCTGCCCTTGTGTATAATCTGCTTCATGAAAGAGTTATGTCAATTACTAAATATTTTATTGAGTCCAGCTTTTAAATGTAACTACATGCACCTATTTCATATTCAACGGAAGAAGTATCCCCCCTTAAATTTTGACAATGGTGTCATGAGCTCCTAAGGAGTAACTGGTCATTATCTTTTAGCAGTTTAGTCCGTTACACATACCTGTATATATAGCCTTAAACTTCATCACTTCCTGGACGTATTCATATAATATGGAGACACATACATCAACAGAATTTAAATTCATTTAGTCTATTCTTTCATAGCAATTCTTGATAATACGATACATTATGTTGCATTGATGATTGAGCATGTTGTTTTTAGTTTTTTGGGGAATTTATATAGAATAGAATAGATAAGACTTTATTACCAAATCAGGGCCCAAATGGTCAAGAGTCGGTGCTAAAAGATATTAATGACAGAATCCACTTCTGCCTCATGTGGAATAAACAGATATGTCATGCATAGAGATGAGTATGAACTATGAACTGTACAAGCTGGAATGTTGAACAGCAAGAGATATATAAATATGATAAAATGATCCAAAGATGTAAAATATTTTAAATTTTATTCAAATTTGACCATTTGTAAAATGTTGGAAGATTTAATATTAAAGAAGACTATACAACAAGGGCAGACAACTCTTTGCTCCTTACTGTGATTTTGTAGTTTTAATATCTCTGGTGCCAACGATAATCTTTCATAATTAGTGATTATTTGTATGTTAATTCAGCAATGATCAATGAAAATTCATTTATTTTTAAATAAGTCAAGCTCTTCTTCAATAGAAAAGATTGGTTGTAATACATTTTTATTTCTTTTATGCTACCTGTTGGGCAGTTCAGTTCTGAGTAGCACCAAGTAGCTTTTCTTCATAGGCGCTCCCCATGTAATTTTGTAATGATGAAGGTCCTACCCCTCTATACTTTAACATATTTTATAGCATAGAGGAGTAGGACCTTCATCATTTAAAATTACATGGGGAGCGCCTATAGCTTTTCTCTCAAGACTCGACAAGATTCTAAAATTATTAAATTTAAAACCATTTTCTTAAATCTACGAACTTGAACCGTTTCCTGAAAAAAATGCGTGAAAAATTTCCATAAACTCAATTATAATTATACCTTTGAAGCCTTTGATGTTTTTTCGGCCATCTTCTGCTTTCGGTTTGGTTTGTAAACATCGCTTGAAATAAATTCTAGAGTTATTGACCTTTCACAAAGAAGAAGATAATTACTGTACAGGTATGTTATATAGTCTGATTTTGGTATTTAAATTTGTTATCACAGGTGCGTGTATACATTAGCAACGTTGTACATGTAAATTAATCATATTTGTGATACATTAATTTGTCGTTATACTTATATTATAATAAATCTCATAACCTTCATAAGTTGTACAATTATTCAATGGGGATATCTAGGTAATTCTCTCTCTCTCTCTCTCTCTCTCTCTCTCTCTCTCTCTCTCTCTCTCTCTCTCTCTCTCTCTCTCTCTCTCTCTCTCTCTCTCTCTCTCTCTCTCTCTCTCTCTCTTCTCCATGCAGGTTCACGTTTCATTTTCGCTCAGACCACTTACAGTGAGAAAACATTTGTACAGAGAGAAAAATATTTTGCACCTTTAAATTACTTAGAAATATACATGCATTTTTTCATATTGATTGGAAAGTTCGGTCATGCATATATTGCCCCTTAGGGGAAAAACATCATATATCTGTGTTAAACTATACCTTGGAGAACACCACAATCTACATGATATAATCAGTGTTGACCATGGACTGACCAGTAGTTATTCTTGAGAAAAAAATATCATCAAATGAACCCTCCCCATGTCCACCAAAATCAAAGTACTTAATGTACTGATAACCGGGTTATTTGTTACTGAGAAGAACAAACAAAAAAAAAAAATTATTAAAAAAGAACATTCAACAAAAAAAAAGCCTTTACATTGCAAGCCTAAGAAAGGTTTATTCAAATCTTTTTTGTGCTCTTCCATATCAAATATTGTCTTCAGAGTCAACTGATAATGCTTTTGATACGTACAAGTTTTTAATGAATCAATAGAGATTACAAACTATTTAGCTATATATAGCTGTGGGGTTTTTTTTGTACAGTATTTGAATGTACGTTGGTTTTGTTTTCCTTTTGATGTGAATCATATATACCTGGAAACTTTGATAGATATAGCAGTATAGAACTTGACTGATTAATTATATGTCCGCAAAAACCGATGTCCGGTGTCACAGTAAGTCTTGCTTGATAAAGACTCCTTCCAGCTCTTGAAAAGGGCATCTAGGCCTAATTTTGCAGCCCTTCACCGAAAATGATGACGTCTTCATGTAAGTGAAAAATTCTGAAGTGTAACATGTAGCTGTCACCAATCCAGGTGCATACCACGCTCGCCGTTGCTTAACTTGCGGAATCAAGATAGAAACTCTACATCATCGCCAAAAACGCTAGCTCACTAGAGAGTGACCAAGAGAGACAGTATAAGTTTCCTTTTAAACTACTACGTATTTATCAAGTAGAGCCTGGAGACAAGCATTCTGTTGAATTGTTGAGAATAGGTGTACTACGCGCAGAGCAGGCCATGCCTATAGCCGGCGTACCTGGCTAAAAATTATGAAAGCTCTTCTCCGATAATGCTTATTGGCTCAGGTAGTGGTTCAGGAGAAGTCGGAAGTGTGAAAAGTTCAGTTATAAACAAGCGGACAACAGGCAAACGGAAAAGCTCACTTAAGCTTTCAGGACAGCTCAATTGAAAATGGAAACATTAAATGATTTTTGGATGTACTATAGTCTATACATGTAGCTAAACTTGCAACTTTTTCATCATATAGCATTTCCTATCCAAACAAACATAATGGGTAACAAAGCTTCTTCAGACTTTTTAGATATTCTTTTTATTACCCCAGCACAAGTAGTCCATTGTAGTATGGGTATTTTTATATATGTAGCAAAGGTAGGGGAACCTTGGGTTCAATAAGTTAGTTTACAAAATAACACGTATATACACTGTTGTAATATGAAGTACTTTGCTTTGTGGACATCATTCATTTTCCTTGGGCCTCTCTCTCACAATAATGTCATTTATCTACTTAGGGCATGCATGCTGGAGATCTGGATTAGAATAGGTACCGAATAATCTTTGCTTGTCGTAAAACGCGACTAAATTGGGCGATTTGTCGGCTGAGACTGCAAGCTTCGAGATTTCGAGCCACAGCAGGTAGTGCATGGTAAAGATCCCTCTTTCCTCAAAAGCCGTAAGTGCCAAGCACAAGTCTACATTTTGTAGCCCTGCAGACTGCAATCACCGCGGCGGTGGCTCAGTCGGTAGAGCGTTCCGCCTCGCATTGCGGAAGGTTGGGTGTTCGAATCCGTCCGCGACAGACCTAAGTCGTTTAAACAGGTAGTGACAGTTCCACTGCCATACGCTCGCAAACAGATGTGAATGTCACGGGTCCTCGAGATGACCTTAAAAACGGATGTCCGTGTCGCAGCAGGTTGCACGCTAAAGAAGACCTCACTGCTAAAAGCCATGAGTGCTAAGCAATAGGCCTAAATTTGCAGCCTTCACCGGCAATGTGACGTCTCAATATGAGTGAAATTTCTCGACGGGACGAAAAAACAACAAATGATCAAATCAATTCAATCAATCTCCATATGCATGTAAATGCTTGATTTGTCTATTACTCATAGCCAGGATTTATTCAATAGGAAAGAACCATAGGATTTGCTATCGTGAAGGAAAGTTATGGATGCTCAAAATGAAGTCCATATAGACATTCACTCAAACAACTTCAGTAGTCAGTAGGATGAACACAGACAAAACCTGCAACAGATCCTTTCTCACGTCAGCCGTAGTCCTGATTTTTACTTCTTACCTAACTGCATGTATATGTACTTGCGGTTTTTGTTGAAATTAGATGCCAGTTTCTTCGGGGTCCTCACTATTGTCAGGGAATCTCCGAACTTCCACATTTATCAAATATATAAAAGGGTAGAAATGGAATACTAGTATGTTTGTACACCCTGAACTTCCAAATTTATTGAGTCCCACCGTAAATAATTTGATGTAACGTTCACAATTTGATATTATTGAACACGATTCTATATAAATTGGCAAAGTTAACAATGTGTTAAACGTAATCATAGTCATAAAAACATATATAAAGTCGAGTGTAGGGCAACACGGACCTCCGACAATCAGGTGCCAATATTCATTTCAACAGGATTAAAACTTAAGCACCTTTGCTGGAGAAGCAAATTGTTCTGGTCATCCACCCGCTTCTTATCTTGTCTTTTTTCTTTCAAGGTAGTCTCTTGAAATGGGCATCTCCCTGCAGACTGCAATGATGACGTCTCCATATGAATGAAAAAGCTTGATTTGTCATAAACCTGCATAACCTCTTCTAATTATATTTCCAAACGTTTGCTTTTCTAAACTTTTAGGCTTCAAAATCGCTGATGAGATTTTTTTTTTATTTGTGTAGTATACGGTGCACCAAACTTAGTATAACACATTTTCATATTTGCGGCCAAAAATACATTTCAATCAATCAATGTCATACAAATCAAAATATTGTCAAGTACATCAGTATCATATTCTTACTGATGCAAAAACTCAACTTTATGACAATTTCTCACCGTCAACATTTAAGTGTACAATTCCGAAATCTGGTAATTTTACTGATCATAAGAGAATATAACTCAGAGGTAAAGCGTTTGCTTCATAACTAGGAGGTCATAATTAGGAGCCCCGCTCGTGCAACAGGTGTGTCATACTCTAATATGCGTAAGAATGGGTAACAATTGCTCCTTTGCAAAAAAACTCGGTATTTATATCTTAAAGAAATAACCTTAGAACGTAGGTCCCGTATGTATTGTGACGCTAAAGAAACAATCCCGAAATTTGAACTGAGTACATCAGTGTTCTAGCGCATAATTCTCACCATAGGTTTCACAGTTATTTGTATAGCTCGTGGTGATATCCATCACAATGGGGATAAAAAAATCTTTCTATTCTTAATTGAACAATTGGCTATATTGACATCGGCAATAAAGGACACGATACATAGAGTATTCAGGTACACTGGAAGAAAACAAACAATATCGGACATGAATTAGGAAAGCAAAAGATAGTTACTACTTCATTATATTACATGTACGACCATTGATAAAGAATGGAAATATTGATCACTTGATACATGTCTGCCATTAAAGATATAGCAGATCTGGAAATACGACGGGGCCTTTAAATTGTTATTCCTCGTTGGTTTTTCCATAATGCAAAGATTTGGTTTATTTACTTCCATTAATCTGAAGATTAAGAATGTGGATAATATAGAACAGTACATTTGAATAAAGATTTAATGGACTTGAACATTACAGAAAGACGTCTTTATCAACAAGGGCATTTCAATGTTAAATGTCTTATCCGCGCATCGTTAATTTAAACTTCATCATTCAAGTATAATGGGTATAGGACACCTTAGTGTAGGAGACACTCAAATAAAGCTTCGCTCAACTGAACAATTTAGATTTAGAAATGTCAAAACAGCCAATATCTGATACATCAACACACGAACGTAATAATGAATAGAGCAGATATAGAAAAGTTATATACAATCTTTTGAAACTTTAACATGAAAGAATGTGATGATAATAATTGTCCTACTTATTATCAGGTTCTCGTTTGTCACAATATAGTATGAAATTACTGAAGTCTCTGTAGTGTGTTTGTTGATGATTAATTCTTAATCATATGTAGAGGAAACTGGTTAGTTTGGACAGAAAATAAATCTATGCACAACAGAAATCCATAGATTTTTAGGAGCTTCCAGATGGATTATAAGTTATTGTAATGGAATTTCACTCAGAAATGACGTTTAAATGACGTAACAATAAGGCGTATTTGAAAGTCTTATAAGTTAGGACCGGGGTGAATGTTTTTCAAACGGATCTCAAACTTCAAGATCAAATAGTAAAGAAATGTTGCTACCTAAATAAGGACTTGCCAAAACGAATGTAAATATGAAATATGGAATCCATATTCAATGACCAGGGTAAGTTGGACAAACAGACAGACAGGCGGATACACCGGAATTCATTGCCCCATACACTACCCCTTGTAATGATGAAAAACTTTCATATTGCATAGTTGACCATCACTTACCTAGAGCAAAGGGGTCATGAGGGTTACTTCAAAATATAACGATTTCTCAGTATGGAAATGCAAAGATATGGCATTACTGTTCTGACAAAGTGCATTTTATAAATAAAAAGTAATACTTTAAATCCACTTGTAACATGCTATATGATTGGCCACAGACCTTTGAATTCCTATCAATAAGCCGCAAATCATGTGGTAAGGGTGATATATATATATATACCCCCTTCATATATAAATGTATATATAGAGGGGGTAAATATATCACCCTTACCACATAATTTACGGCTTATTGATAGAAATTCAGAGGCCTGTGGATTGGCTGAAACAGATTGAAGAACATTATAGTATTGTCATGGAACGTTTTTTTTTTTACAAAATATGAAAGCTCTACCAGAAGTATTTCAATAAATGTTGGATAAATTAGGCTTCCTTATAAGCAGATCAAAATCCTAGGTAATGGTCACAACAACAGAAATCGTGGTTTTGCAAATCGTTTTCTTGCAAGGATGTACCGGTGTATAAGAAATATGACCAAAACGTGTTCCTATAGCCGAATGGACATAATTTAGGAACATTTGTAGTTTTAGATGATTTACCCGGTAGTGTGAATCCGCTACTTTTAAAAAAAAAACTATTTTTTTTTTTTTGATTTTATGTATATATCCGTATAAATTGGCGAAGTTAACAATGTGTTGAACGTAATCATAATCCCCAAAACAAATACACAAAATCAAGGGTAGGGCAGTACGATCCTCTGACAAAGCAAAGGCAGGACCTGGTGCCATTGGGAGTTAACCATTTACACCCGCTGTAAGCCCTTAGTCGCAACAGAATAAACAGGATTGCCAGTTGTCAAATCCATTACAATCAAAGTACTTAATGTACTAATAAGGGGTACTATAGTACCAACCCAACCAAAATAAAAAAAAAAAAGAAAAACAAACAAACAAACAAAAGTAAAAAAAAAGGGGGGGGGGGTCACAGTAAGTATTGCTCGATAAAGATCTCCCTGCTCTTGAAAAAAAACATAGGCCTAAATTTTGCAGCCCTTCACCGGCAATAGTGATGTCCCCATATGAGTGAAAATTTCTCAAGTGTAACAGTAGTGGTCACGAATCCAGGTGCTAATCACGCTCGCCGTTACTTAACTTGCGTGATGAAGATAGAAACTCTACATCATCGCCAGAAAAGCCTCGCTAGCACAAAAGAGCAAAAGTTTTTCTTTTAAACTGTCCGCTACACTACTATAAAATCTCCTTCGCTTTCTATTGTTATGAATATCAAAACTTGGTTTGAAACTATAAAGAATTATCATGGATTTAGCATTCAAAAACAAACTACGATGGGTTGATTATGTAGAGTGTTTAAGTTTATTTTGGTTATTGTTGAGGTCGCTTCCGGTTTACTACGCGCAGAGCAGGTCATACCTATAGCCGGGTTACCCGGTTAAAATGACAGTCTAACAAAGGCTATGAAACAAATCAGTCAAGATATGACTTTGTGATAATTTGTAATCGCAAACAAGGTCATTATAGCGACCGTAGAATTGGTGAAATTATGACTTTAAACGAAATTCGTTATAACCCTGCAACATCAACTTTTTGGTTAGTAGTTGGAATAACAAGTAAACTGAAATATATATTAAGACCATGCATGAGCTTCTTATAGATAATATTTATGCATTACTGATGCAATCCTAGCAATAAATAGTCTATATGAAAATGAAGTGCAGATGACCGGAAAGAAATTTAACATACGATACAACATATTATTTTTAACAATTATAAGTTAAAATATGTAAAGGTGTGCAACATAATTCATAAAATAAAGAAGTTTTCAAAAACATTCATGAATCGAAGTAAGGATTTTAATCCCATTATGTCCTTGCAATATTGAAATGTATTGATAACCACAATACCGGTGGTCAGTTTGCAAAAACCACGTGATGCCGAATGACGTGATCAATCTAAACATGAAATATAATCGTCTAAAATACAAAAAGGCGAAGTTAACATTGTGTCAAACGTAATCATAATCCAAAAAAAATATACAAAATTGAGTGTAGGGCAACACAGACCTCCGACAAAAGCGAAGGTAGGATCAGATGCCATGGAGGAGTAAGCATCATCTGCTGACCGGTCACACCCGCCGTGAGCCCTTAGTCGAAATAAAGTAAACGGGATAACCCGTAGTCAAATCTAGTAGGAAAATGACAGTCTAACAAAGGGTATGAAACAAATCAGTCAACACATGACTTAGTGATCATTTGTAATCTTAGTCCATCATATTTTTATCAATTATCAATTAAGTTCCAAAATGATTTATCCATTCTAATAAATGATGTTTTGCGATCGCACAGTTTCACCGAATTTTCCATTGGCCACCATAACTTTTCTGCGTAGATTATTTAAAATGGAATGATTTTTTTGAAGATCCTCGTGTCTTTTCATCCAGAAAATGAAGCAATCATCCAAGTAACGTTTCCCGTTTCCACGTATGTATTTCCTAAAGTCTGTGTTAAATATTTCCGAAATAGTGTTATATATCCTTTCTTCTAAACATCCCATAAAGAGTGTGACGTAAGTCGAAGCGCGTTTGGTACCCACTGCAATTCCCTTAGTTTGGAGGTAAAATTCATCGTTAAATTGATTTAAATTGATTTAATATGATTTTAAGACCCTCAATGATGAAGTCTTTGGAAAATCTTTCATTAATTTCTGTAGGGTATTTCTAGATCCAGTACTTATCAACAGCTTCTATTCCTAGGCCATGTGGAATATTTGTGTATAGACTAGAAACATCGAAACTGACACGAATTGTTGCCTGTTACACTATGTTTAGGATGTAATTCGAGAAATCCATATAGCATAGATCTTGTACATAGAGGTTTAAAATAATGTCTAAAAGATTACTTAGCCTCTGCGAACTAAATGATGGTCCTGCTATTAAAGGGCGTAACTTAAGGTATGTAAATCTTGAAATCTTAATGTAGATTTCTTGGCAGGTTTTGATGTTTTCTTGGATTTCTGTGGATTTATGAACCTTTAAAGTTGCTGGTTTTAATTCAAAATTGGTCAGACAATATAATTCATTTTTGTTAAGTTGTCCTTGTATTTCCTAGTAAGTCTCTCAATCAATGTGATAGTTCGGTGATCTTCATGTCGTTGAAATTTTCCATAAAATTGGTCATTTTGGAGCTGATCTTTGTAATATTCTCTGTTCATGATTATGATAGCTCCTCCTTTATCCGCTTCTTTGATTGATTGATCCTTTCTTAGACTTTGTATTGCTTTTTGTTGATTGATGGAAATATTAGGTTTCACATTTTTATCAACTACATTGGAATTGACGGAATTTTGGAGACATGTAATATAATCCTCCAAGTGTTTGTCTCGATTTAATGGTGGGTTAAAACCTTTTTCTGTTTCTCAACATGGGATTCCTCCTCATTGCGGTCATTTTTTAAAAAAATCTCTAAAGCGTAGTTTGCGTCAAAATTCGTCTATGTCTTTAACTAGATCCACTTTGTCCGACTTTGGTGTTGGAGTAAATTTTAAACCGTGTTCCAGTAATTTAACTTCTTCATTATTCAAGTCCCGTTGAGAAATATGAATCATTTTGGTTCGGTTAATTTTCTTTCTACCACCTTTTCTGGAAAGTAATTTCCATTTTCTTCCTCTTTTTCTGTGTCCAACGCTGGCCTAAAAAAGGATGGTTCAAAAGCATTTTCGGTTTTCCTGAATGTGAAGGATAACTAGGTGTAGGACTGAATTTTTGGTTTCTGGCATAATATATTCTTTTTTCTGCTAATGGGCATTTCCCACGTTTCTCTACTAGTCTATACGCGGGCCATTTTTTCGATCATTCGTTGCGGGTCCCTGTTTTACGATCTCAGCGTAAGTCTGACATTGCTTCCTATGAGGATTTTGTGATCTCACTCTAGGCAATGGTCGTGTTTCAAACTGTGTGTAAAAAAGGTTTCGTCTTTTCTGTGAGTCTTTTCTCGTTTTCCTGAAAGGTCTTTGATTTCTCCTTGGTTTTGCTGGTTCATTGCCGTTATTTGTTGAAGACAAATATTTTTAGCGTCCAATATTCTCTTTGATTTTTCCTCTTCGCAAGCAACCTCCAGTGTCCAGAGTTCATTGAGTTTTTCCCGAATTTTCCCGGTACTTCACTGGTTGATTTCATCGCAATCTTCAAAAGCTCGATATTTTGAAACTCGTAATCGAAGAAGTGTAATTTTTTGTTTCAAAATTTCTGTGTTGCCAGATTAATCTTTAATCTGCGTTGCTCTTTGGATATTTTGGGGGGGGGGGGTTAAGAAAGATAATAAAGTGCTATCTATCTTCTTGTGTTTCGTAAACCGAAAGTGATCAATTGAATTAGATAGGTTACATGAGGAATATGTTCTGGTTCCAGGCCATGTTTTTGAATGTTGTGATTATCTTTTTGATGCGACCTAGTCCTTTATTTGAAAAAAAAATGAATGATTTGGTTGAATTTGGTCCAATGGTTTTGGAGAAGACATAAAATAATGAGAAAAGTTTACAAACAGGTGGATGGACGACATACAATTGCTATAGGTAAGCTAACACTCAGCGACGTTAAGGAAGCCTGCTGTAATATAAGTGCGATAAAACAACGTTCTTAATAAAGCACATGTTTGGTTGGTAAATTAAAATAAACACACACGATACATCTATTGGAGTTCAACAGTCACACATCGCATCAAGGCAATCGCATGGTCACATAAAATTGAATCATCACGTGCTTTGTCATGTGACCAAGCTAAATATTAGACATGAGTTTATGATAGCACTAAAAGTGCTAGAAACAGTGCAAGGAATATTAAACAATTTATTTAATCAACTTTTGAAAAACAATCCTACTTCGACACTGTTTTTTGTAGGGAGACCCAAATATGTCTTTATTTTAAGGACATTAGTTAGAAAAAATATATATGGGAAACTTTAACTGAATTGCACTACTTTTACCACCGATTAATCAAGAGCATTTATATCTAAGTACAAAACCCATCTCACCTTTCAAGCAACCGAGGGGTTTGATAAAATGCATGCCAAATATTTCCTCAAAATATTGACCGCAAGCCCTATGCTATGCATTTAAAAATGGTACATATAATATAATTGCCAATTTCCCCAACAAAAGCTTATTGTACAAAACTGATGTCATGACGTATCATTTTCATTGTGACGTCATTTGACCTGTAGTGCATTTAAGGTACTTTTCTATACAGCTCTGTCAATCTTCCTAGGGTTTCCTTAACGTCGCTGAGCACAATATAAACCTATCAATGGCAGATTTTCTGAGACATTTAAGCGTCTGCTATTGTACGGAAAAATATTGTTTTTTGTAAGGCCATTTTAGTAAGATTTCTACTAACATGTTATACTCATACAGTTGTATATACCTTCCGAAATAAGTAGTTTGCAATTTTATTACACTTGCTTTGAATGTTTAGGCAGTATACAACTGATATCACAAAATAGAGAGGGTTGTTCAAGTACAAGAAGCTTACTTTGTCAAACAATACTCTGTCAATTTTTGCAGCATTTCTTTCTACTGAACATTTCCAACCATTAAACGTAGGTTGGTATGATATACTTTGTCCTATTAAATAATACGAATATGGTATTTTACAGAAACAAGATTTGATTGTGAAACATTAATGCTCCCGTATTCCAAAGGTCAATGGAATGGGCTTGACATAAGGAGCATGCATGTGAAATATGAAAGTTCTATCACTTACCGTTCAAAAGCCAGGGGTTATATTTTTCAAAGAACCCCTGGCTTCGCGCCTAGGTTGCCTGAGATTTGGGTTTTGATTTCATTCAATAACGTTATTCGTCTCTGGATTTCAGTTTCAGAATTTGCAACTGACTTGATTACCCTTTCCTCTTCTTGTAGAAGGTCCTGTACTCTTTTCTCTTTGATGGTTGTTAATCGTTTGATTATATTTTCTGTATGATCCTCGATTTGCCTTCGAACTTCATAAGTTCTCTTTGATGCAGCCACTTTCCTTTCATTCTCTTTCGCTAACAATTCTTCATATTTAGGTAAAAGTGTGACCTCTATCTCCTCTTTCTCTTTCTGAAGTTGATCTTTGATTCTACTGTGGACGGTGACCATATTCTCAACTTGATTACCATTATGAGTTTCCATTATACATTGAGTACAGACTGGCGTCTGGCAGGGAGAGCAGTAGCACTTCAGTTTTGCGTTTCTGTGCTTTGGCAATGCAACATTTCCAGTATATCCCCCTTTTCTGAGGTCAGGTGTTCAATATCGTGGTTTTGACTTATTTTTCGCCTCTCGTGCTCTGACTTGCATAGATGACCTGGAAAGGTTTTGCACAAAAACTTTGCAGGATTTTCCTCGCAGTTTTCACATTCAGTGCATAGATGGCCTGGGCAGGTTTTGCACAAAAACTTTGCAGGATTTTC
>CAJDSM010046940.1:0-11887 GCA_903981925.1 Ostrea lurida | reverse complement strand
TCGTTTTCCTATCATGTAGATAAACATCAGGCTTCATGGAATAAAAGAGGAAATTTATTCAATGGTATTAAAAACACAGAATTTAACGATGAACGGGAGCGTGGAAACGTGCGGGAAATGACGATACTAACTGAATAGTACTCCATTATTGTCCTATCGATAAGAATTACTGAACGAAACCTTGATTTTTTAAATATTAACCTCTCTATGGTGACATCCAAAGGTATTCATTGCTTATATTTTTGTGGTTAAAAGTCGTACTATTTTAATATCATTTTAAAAAAATCAATAATTTTACCTCATCATCGTCAGCCTTGATCTATATATTCGCATTAGTAAAATTGTTACAAATGGGAGGGTGGGTGGTGGGGGTTGATGATCATCGATAGATAGTGCAATACTCACAATATTTGACAATGGATATACCAGTTTTTCATTTCGAGGTTGGGAGTCTATTTTTTGCTATTGAAAAATTCAATATACCCATTAAAAGTTGTACAATGATAGAAACGTAGTGAAAAACGACCATTGAAAAGTAATGTAATGGTTCCATGGAAACAAAGAGCACGGTTTGGTATATTTTTTATTCTGCTTTTCTATTCTCTATGATTGATTTTAATGTTAAAAGTGAATTTTTCGTGACGGTAGGTCTACAAAGCTGTTCATATACCTATTTTGGTTGTCATGGCAACCACTTGAATTATCATATATACAAAAGTGCTATTTTTTTTGTTTTGTGTTTTTAATTCAAATTTCATCAACCATCAACATAACTTGTTAAGTTATAGCTCTTTTTTAAAAATATATCTCTTTCCAGCCCGGTAGATTTCTTCGTGTAGTTTTTAATAGGCTATATTCTTTTAGTAGAAATTCAGAAAACGCAAACACACAAAATTAAGCCCATGTGGTCAAAAAAACAATACGGGCAATTTTTTTTAAAGTCGATTATTTAAAAGACAAATTCCTACTAAACATATTTTATGTAACATGACTTGTTCGCTACTTATTGAAAATGGTGCAAACCTTACCTTAATATCCCCTTTGTTTCAAAAGATAAAACTCCAGGTTTTGAATTTTTTAATTCATTTCAAAGGATAACTAGGTCAAAAATATTGTTACCAATAGAGAGAGCATCTATATGTGATAAGCCAAAGCCCCATGCCCTCTTCATTTTGAAACACAATTGGCCCATATCAAAGTGTTGAAAATGAGTCAAAATCTAATGGCCAAAGTTCGCAAGTCCAAAATGTAAATTCAGAAGCCTTCTCCATCCTTGGTTCGAAGATTATAACCCTAAGTTAAGTTTTGAATAAGTAGTAACGGTGTAGGTCAGTCACTAGGTCAAAAACTCGTGGTATCAAAACAAAAGTCTGATGATGAGGATCGTATATGTAATTATTAAAGCTCTATCCTACTTAGTTCAAATGATATGCCCAAGTAAGAGTTTTTTGAAAAGAGGTCAAAGTCCAAGGTCACTAGGTCAAAAGTCTTAGTACAAAATAAAGATCTCGATCATGACGCCATCTATACATGAAATATCCAAGCCCTATTCCCTTTGCTTCAAATAGATAGCCAGTAAAGTTTTTAAAGTGGTCAAAGTCAAGGTCACTAGAGTCAAAAAGTTTGGTACACAAACCAAAGGTCTCGTCATGGCATCTATGACATGAATAATCAAAGCTCTTTCTCCCTTGGTTCCAAAGATAGCTTCTGTTAAAGTCTTTTGAAAGTAGGTCAAAGTCCAAGGTCAAGTCACTAGGTCAAAGTTTGGTACCAAACAATAGGTTCTCATCATGAGGCCATTTATACAGAAATATCAAAGCCATTCTCCAGTTAGTTCAAAAGATATCGCCAGGTAAGTTTTTGAAAAGTAGATCAAAGTCCAAGTCAAGGTCACTAAGCTCAAAGTTTTGTACAAAACAAAGGTCTCATCATGAGGCATCTATACATGAAATATCAAAGCCCTGTTCCCTATTAAGTTCAAAAGATATAGTCCAGGTTACAGTTTTGAAAAGTGGTCAAAGTCCAAGGTACCAAGGCCCTAGGTCAAAAGTTTTGGTACCAAACAAAGTCTCATCAATGAGACATCTATACATGAAATATCAAAACCTATTCCTTTGTAGTCAAAAGATACATTGTCTTCAGATAAGCCACTATCCATGCCCCAATCGTGAGCCGGCTGGCGCTATCAAAATTCCTGGCTCAAATCGGTCACCGATGTGCGTGTGTGCGCAAATTTGCGGCTCACAATCAAGTGTCTCGCCGCATTCACCGGATTCGCCGGATTACCATCTGTCATAAGTATCGGTTTTTATATATATTCCATTCATTAAAAACTTCACTCGAACTTTAAATTTTGGTGAACTAAAAGCAACTATTTTCAATATATATGTATATTTTCACTTTACTTTTAGAGCATTTTGTTGACATCAGCCCAAATAAATTTGTTTTACGTCTCGTCAAATATTTTTTTTTTAATTCATAAGTGTTGAGACGTCACCAGTCGTAGTTGAAGCTTAATTAACGCTCAGGAGCCTGTTTCATCAAAGGTCGTAGACTTACGCCCTAATTTAAGGCTAGTCAGAGGGCTTACGCCAATATTTAGTCGGGCGTATTTTCTGGCCAGGTGTGAAATTTGGGCTTAACTTAAGGCCGGTGTAATGTTACGCTCTTTGATGAAACATAAATTGGTCTTAGATTTTGTGTTAGTCCGGGACTTACGCCTGGCGTAAAGTTACGCCGGGCGTACGACCTTTGATGAAACAGGCTCCAGGGTCGTAGCAATGAGGGTTCTTCAACACGTCAACGCCTGTCGTAACATGAGACCTCCATTTTTAAAGTCACACCTGAAAGGCTTCTAAATATCTAGCGTTTAGCAGAGGATCAACCATTACCTATTTTTACGCTCTAGGTTTGACGCGGCTATGGCACGAGCGGGACTCGAACTCTTGAGTTCCCCGCTTGCAAAACAAACAATTTAACCACTGAGCTACCGTGTTATCCCAAATACAATAACATGAAAGGAAACATCAATATGGCCACCAGAATGGAAATTTTGAAGGTTCGATTTTTTTTCTTTTTAATAGGCATCAATGTACAATTTGATACTTTTCACTGACTGTGTAACCGTCAGGACTAAAAAGAAAGTTTGCCTTGTTATATTATCCATTAGATTTTGTGTTAATGCTCTCCTATAGCAATTCTCTAAACATGGCTGTGAAAACTCACAGTTTCATCCTCACAGAACGACGGGTGTGGAAATACATTTTCCTGTCAAAGGGATATTTCATGAATAATACATCAGGTCTAAGGGTTATGAAGTTTGATGAGCACGTTCCCAATACTCAGACTCAAAATCCGTGCTATAATCATCATAAACCTTGGTAAATCATTCCCACTCCAATGGCGTACACGTTCAAGCTTCAGAGCTTGCTCAGAGTCGTACTCAATAAAAAAAAAACATGGATTCGCATAGACATAAGAAATGAATCGTATATTTTTTTTTGGGTGATGCAGGTATCACCGAATTTTAGACGGTAAAACTCATCAATGCGAAGCGCATTGATGAAAAGTTTTACGTCTAAATATCGGTGATAACCTGCATATCACCCGAAAAATATAAATTTATTTCTTATCATTTAATTTTATTCTAGTTGACAACAAAACAATGTCATTAGGTTTACTTGTCGTTCAGGTACGTGACGAAAATTCACCTCAATTCTTAAAAGGTTTTAACCAATGAGAATCGGCGCTAGGTGATCACGTGAATAAATGAATGATAATGCTAGTACGGAGTCGAGTTTGATTATGAGCGCAGGAAGCGGGTTAGACGATAACCCCCTGGCCTAGGTAAATACAATAAACAACTAACAGAAATGACAGAAATTAACAAACAGCCGCGATCATGACAATATTACCTATTACGAGGTGCGTTATAAGGCATGAGAAATTTGGCCTTTTTTTGCATTGCATTAGATATTGAAATATCATCTATACTATAGTAATTGGATTTCCTCACAGAGTTAACTTACTTTGGACTTGTGTGCACTTAACAGAGTTGTATCGACTATGAAAATCTTTTATTGCGAGTTTTACAGCTTTGTGTTACAGAATCGAGATTATTCATCTGTAAATGAACTTGCAGTGTATTTAAGAAATAAATTTGCCTATTTGCAAACTATATAATCCGCGTAGCGATTATATTATGTTGCAAAAGGCAACATTGGTCAACATTGGTTCAATCTCCGTAAACTTGAAAATTATAACAGTCATTTCAAATATTAAATTTCCGACTATTTTGAGTCATAAACTTGATTTCGAAGCTCTGAATACAAAATAATGTCAAAGTTCATGTTGTAGGAATTAGCTTCAACTGAGTCACAATAAGGAATCGAATATCTTGTCTCAATCGGAACATCACACGGCTCTCCGGAAAAAAGCCGAGTGATCTGTCTGGTGACGTATAGAATTTGACGTACGAAGTTCAAGTTTATACATTATAGACATAAAATTAGGGTTCACGGATATAAACCTGAAAAATTGTAAATAGAACAGATAGGGAGTCCGTGTGAAAATTTAATTATGAAAGTATGAATGAACGGGCATTACAGTTGATGTTTACACTGATTTTCTTTTTAACATTGAATAAGCATATTTCTTTTGTAAAGATCAGTTATATTGGTCTTACATAGATTAAAGAATTTTCGGCAACCTAAGGTGCATCTTTGAATTAGAACTCGCTGTGATATTGAATATTGATTATGATGTGTATGTCGTTAACGAACCTTCAAATGAATTACACGTATGTCACGGTTATAAATCATTGAACTATTTTAAAACTGCATGTTCATTGTACTTATTGTACTTATAGATATTGAGGCTAAAATTATAGATAAATTGATAAATAATAATGATATTATAAAATACACTATATATGCGCCTTAAATACTAAAAATAATGAAGCGCTGTACAACATACTAAAATTTACAATTAATACTTCAAAGAAAACCATAGAATACAAAACGAAAAGATACCTTACAATTTAAACATGAATGAGAATGAAATTAAAAACAAATACATAAGCATAAAATTCCACTTGCTGATAGCTTGTTTATCACTTCTCATTGATCAAGTTAGGGGGGGGGGGGGGTTTCGGGTAAGTAAATTAGCTTTTTCAAAAAATCATAGACTCTTTTTTTTTTATACCGTGCCGAGTACACAAATACCTAGCAAGTGTATTATATAATTACAAAACAAATTTGTGACTTTATTATTTCACTTGTTTCAATTACCTCAGGTTATAATCTACATTTTGTTCACAATCTACATTTTAAACGTGCTCTTTATAGTGAAAATTAAAAGCTGGAATTAATTCTTTTCTAATGGAGGATTCCGAAGAATGTGACTTTTATCAGAACAAAAAATAAACAAAAACAAAAAACAACACAAAAATCATATTAAAAAACAACACAAAAAAAAACCACCAAAAAAAAAATAAATAAATAAAAAATAAAATGAAAATCTCCAAAAAAAACAAAAAAAACAACAAACAAAACAATAAACAAAACAAAACAATTTATTTTGCAAACAGATTTATATGTAAAGGAAGAAAATAATGATACGAATGTTTTCCGTTACATGAATCAACGTGTAAATAAAAAAAAATATATATGGAAATCAATTATTTATATAGAAAGAAAATCAAAATTATAATATTTGATATCATTGGATGATCAGCTAAGGATTGACCTCAATATGCATGCAAGTCCTATTTTTTTCTAAACACTCAGATTACATGTGTGTGTAAACAGCAAACATAAGGCGTGGGGGAACGATTTAAATGACGGCCCGTCAGATTACAGGCACTTTGTAGATTAAATACCTCGATATTTACACTCTTTGTGTGACGGGGCATTAGAAAATGAATTCAAACACGTCTCACGGTAACCTTGTTTGTCCCTAACGCCTTCGCTCAATGGAAGGTCCGATCCATTGCATGACGGCCCCTCCCCCTTTACCGTATATCTAGATTCAGCTGCGTCATAAGCCATTCAATTTCCGTGTGCAATTAACAGGGTTTTTAAAATTTCTTTTCTAGTGTAATTCTAAAATTGAATACCTTTAAGATAATGTCTACAACGATGGGTTAGACCTCAATGCACCACAAATTGCATCGTTTTGATTTTTTGGATGGCCGACAATGCCCGGGAGCGTACTCCACATCGGTAAATTAATTTTCCCTCTAACATTTAAAGGTGTTTTATTAAATTACTGTTTACACACTCAATAAAAACACACCGCCATACACAGCGACAATAGCATTGTGATATCACAACCCCCCTCATTTAATGTTGTAATTAAAGAAACTCTAAATTGTTAAACGATTCCCCGCATACAATTTAAGATTTTTTTTTATTTCGATCTACATCTCTAAGGTTCCTCCCCTTTTCATAACAACCCAAGTTGATGATTATTTTTTTAAGGTCGTTGTGTAATGCATATTACTTTTTGACAATAACTCTCTGTTATTTTCGTCAATATTAGACTCTTCAGGCTTTATTTTTCTGGACCGAAGTCTCTATCGTAGCATTCAGACTACCAATGCTGAGCATTATGATTTTTTACACCATTTGAGCAACATGACGCAAAAAATACCAATGCTGAGCATTATGATTTTTTACACCATTTGAGCAACATGACGCAACTTCTCTACCGAAATTCACTCAATGTCCCCCAGCACGTGCATATTCATGCACCTTTCAATATTTTTTTTCTAATTTCAATATTTTAGTTTTAATATCTTACCGGAGTTAACAATGTTCTTTTCAATCAAAATATATGGAAAAACCTTAAACTCGCACGTTTTAAACTCATTTTAAAGTGCACCCCCTTTCTTTTCACTAAATTCCACGAGCGCATTGATATGCGATAGATTTAATATCAAAGTTCATCAAAAAATTTATATGCTTTGGTTGAATATGGTAGCAAGTCGGTTTCGTTTAGGGTTTATCTGAAATATTCCAGTGGCGGATCCACGTTTCTCGTGCATGTTGTGTGTGTGTGGGGGGGGGGGGGCTGGAATATGGATGAAGCCCAAGTTGGTGCCCAGAGGGCGAGCACCGAAGCTCCTGGGTTTACCTCTGTATATATAATTATATAATAATAGATAGCGCGATACAACAATATATATATAGCATTTTCTTTTTTTATAAGCGTAGGTTGATTAATAAATCCAAAATATCCTTAATCCGACTTGCGGTTAGGTTCCTTCATTATTATTATTAAGCATGCGCAAACCACACAGACTATGATAACATTCGTTGTGAAAGTGCACAAACATCAAACATTATAACAATGGAGAGTGCAACCACCCTCTTTACATAGACTATGATGTTATCAGAACACTTTCCGCATATATATTTTTTTGAGCCTCAAAGCATTTGTGAATAAAGCGTGACGTGACCTCTTCCAAAGATCCAAATGTGACATATCACTTCGACATCCGATTTACAAAACACTCGATGTGTCACATGCTGCGCTCAGCAGGCCCTGCCTAGTGACATATTGAGTGAGACTTGATTTGACCTCCATAACTGCTTGATATTTTAATCCATTGTAAATGATAGACCAAAATTAATTTTATTCATATTGAGAGCTGCTTGTGTCACATCCGGAACTCCGAGAATCGTTTTCACACTACAATTGTCCTCGGATGTAATACGGGCCGCCATAAGTGATGTGATGCATTGTAAACTTATTCATGTCATACTGTATTACGCTTACGTAGCATATTTATCAATGCACCAAATCACTCATGTCTGTACACGGAGGACAAACCCACCAGACCCGTTGCGCAGAGCATTATGGGTAGTATAACATCCGAGGTCAATGTCGAGTGCGCGAGACCGAATGTGTCCGTCAAAAACTCTTGAAAATCAGAAAAATGTCTTAATTATATTCAGATACCGCACGTCCCACGTAATCGTCATCAGTAACTTGTACATTATCCATTGGGGTGAGGGAACAAACATTTGTAAATTATAGATCTGTTTATACATACATGTACCATATACTACCTATACCTGTGTCTCGGTCCCCTCACCATAATTAGTGTATACTCGCTAGGTAGCAAATCGTAGCACGAATCCCGCAGCTATTAAATGGAATGCGTGAAAATAAAATGTCGTATCTAGTAGTAACAAACCTTTTCTGATATTTGTAAATTTTTGAATGAAGAAAAAATCTCAAGAAAAATGTGTCGACACAACTTTGTTGCCACTTTGCCTGATGTGGAGGAGTAAATCAGTATAACAATATATATATTAAAATCCTTAATTACAATGCTAGTATCACACACACACACACAGAGAAAATTGGTTTCAATTTAGTTTACCTGCAGGTATTTATAAGTTTTCTGGCTGCGTCGTGTTTTGTTTTGTTTTTTGGATTTTTTTTTTTTTTGGGCCAAACAGACGAAGGGAGTATGTAGGAAACCGGATGCGGAGAACATGTGCAAGTTTGATCTGATTTCGCATATGCACGCATCTCTTGTTGGCAGCTGTACCAATTATGGCAATACTCCTACAACCAATATCAAGTTCGTTCTATTTGAAATTCAAATCGACAAATAAAGTTACATATTTCGTGTTTCACCTGTGTTTTGTTAAATAGCTACTAAGGGTGGGACGACGTTGCGTTCTTGCAATTGCAGCTATGTCACGCACATAATTGATTTTTAAAAGAAAAATTCGTTCGAAAAAAGACTGCATTTAATAATCAACTGTGCAATATATGATAAAACCCAAAATTGTCAGGGAGCAGGGGGAGGGGGGGGGGGTGTCTCTTAAACTCCAATCAGTTAGGGGGGATCCTACGGTCCACAACTTTGGTTTTTTACAAATTAAAGTATACACTTGATACAAGGTCCATTTGTGACCAGACATACATTAAGTACAATAAAACCCAGAAAAAGGACATTTATTTTTGCTTAAAGTCGCAGAAACCGAGTAAATCCAGGCCCGTACCTAGACTTTTGTGGAAGGGGTGGGCGAGTTTATGTAAATTAATTAATAGTCAATGTTCAGAGTGAAATGTTTCTTCAGATTCTCAGAGAATCTATATTTGAAAAACGATGATTTCTGTCTGCGTACGATCGTAAACTCTTCCAAAAAAATAATAGCGGTGAAAACTAAAATGTATAAAATGTATCGGTATATGATACTTATATATCATATCATTGGAAATGGGAAATTCTTTAGATGATTGAGGAAAAGAAGAGAGAGGAGAAGAGAAGAGAGAAGAGAGAGAGGAGAGGAGAAAGAGAGAGAAGAGAAGAAGAAGAGAGAAAGAGAGAGAGGGGGAGCACTATTGTACTTAGATGGCTTTGCCATGTAATTTCATATGGCTAGTAATCCAATATAATTCTATTACGGCCGCCGGTTATGTCTTTATCAAGCGGCCATCCATATTTAATTACTATTAGGCAGCGGAATAAATAAGTGGCAAACTCACACAATTAAGAATTGCCTGTATGTCTCATTATGGCGCGCGCGTTCGATTTATCTTGCGCCATTCCATTTTTTCGATTATGAGGCTTCTAGATAATAAGGGCGGCGACAATAAATCAGTGGGCGTCCGCAAAGAAATTAATGTAATAAGTGGGCGCCCGGCAGGTTAAATAATTTATACCTCTGCACCAAGTCCAGCTGTGAATAGAGAAAACATGCGTGTTGTATGTATTTTTCGCGTTTCAAATAAGAAAATAACTTTTTTTCTTTCGCAGTTAATTCAGCTAGAACATCAACGGATAACGTCGAGGTCACGCCAATGGTCGTCTTTCCCATGCTCTTGAAAATACAAAAAATAAAAATTTAAAATTGAACGAGGATTTAAATTTGGAACGTGTTTTCAGCTTTGGAATTCACAGCGAACAGTTGTAAAACGGCGCGCCGCCCTGACAGAAATACTTGCATCTCTGTTCCGCGACGAAATGTTGGCGGTTCGGTTCTTCTTACGTCATAGTGGGTTTGTCTTTCTAGTCCTCGGAGAGTAGAAAAGACAAATATGGTTTTTTTCTTCTTTCTTTTACATTATATTTCCAATATTTAAAAAAATTGTATAATCAGTACAAAAACGATATGTCGTAATGGGTTTATGAAACCTATATCCTATAAATAATCCCGTTATGAGGTAAGGGAGAAAAAATGTGCTAAGAATAGACTTAGTAAGAAGAAAAATACAAAAAAGAGAGTATAAATGAAGAATAAATAATAAAGTGAGAGTATTTAGCAATAGTGAATAAAATTAAGGAGAATAATAAGATAATACAAAATGAAAAAAATTAATTAAAGAATTTAAAAAAATCATAAATAGAAAAAATAGATATCAATTGGAAAAACAAAGCAAAAAATATTAACTAATTTTCAGAAATTTATCAATTGAATGACACCACCCCCCCCATATTAATGAACTTTGAACTAACTATAGCGAGGGAAATATCGGGGGTGGGGGGTGGGGGCCCCCAACACAACACAGCAAACATGAAACAGTAGAGACAATTAAAACTTGCATGACAAAGTCAGAACTTGCAACCTTGTTATCAAATTACATAGAACCGAAAAAAATTATCAGTGGTTATCTGTAGGTTTTATTTGCAGATTCTTTCCTTTCAAGCTAAAGTACTACGACTTCTTATTAAGAGATATAGGCACTAAAGATAAAAAATCCTGTTAGGGAAATGGGGATTTTATCTATTAAAAAATCTATCATATCCTATGGAAAAAAATTCCTATAGGAAAAAAATTCGTATTGATGATTATCAATAGGATAATTAATAAATCCTACATGAACATTGAATTTAGATTAAATCCCAGATAATATGAGTCCTCACGAATAACCAATAACTATTGTCATTTAATTATCCTATGTGCTACTAAAAATTATAAAGTATTCCATTGGATTTATTTAGATATTTAATTCTAATTCATTTTCGTAGGACTTAATTATCCACTCGAAAATCAATAGATTTTTTTCCATAGGACTTTTTTCTCCTATAGATAATGATAGGAGTTTTATAGATAAAAATCCCCCATCTCCTACAGGATTTATCTTAGGGCTATATCTCTTAAAGCAATCGTATTAACTTTGAGCTTTAACTTAGAAGTCATACGCAAAAAAAATCCTACCATTAGACTGAATTTTTTCTGTATCTTTGATTTAAAAAAGCGGTAGGCCAAATAAAGTCTGACTCATGCCGAAAGTTAAATGGCGTACTTATAGAGTAAGAAACAAAGTATGAATGGACAGACTTAAGGGATATGGTGCTGAAGTGTGAAGCCAATCTACTGAATAGATTGGAATTATTTGAGTCCAGTGCTCAATTAGGGAATAGCGACAACCAAAAAGCAAATTCGGCTTGAACCGTAAACGAAGCTGAAGTAAGATTTGCGAGTTCCCTCACGTGATAAATTAGCCATTCATTTCTTCATCGCATTCCGTTAATTGATTGATACAACGTCCTTCGTTCATTTCGTGGTAAGTATATATATATAATGATTGCGTCGTTTGTCCTCTATGGAAGGAACGGTAATTAAATAACATTGTTTCATAGGTGTGCTTCTAATGAAGAGAATTCCGGCGGGTTTTTCTTATTATTATTTTATATTTTAGTACCAAAAAGAAATACGGAACTGCTACAGAGAAAATTGGATGGATATAACACATTGACGGTAAGAAGTATTTTTTTTAATTGATGTAATATGAGTCTTTTTTAAAATCTTATTTCCTTAATATTTTTTAACGTAAAATAAAACTCGTTTTCACATATCTAAATAGTTCTTGTGACTTATTTTTATTCTGCATTTACGTATCTGTTACTACATGGTCGACTATT
>CAJDSM010046939.1:0-13776 GCA_903981925.1 Ostrea lurida | reverse complement strand
AGGGAACAAACAAATTACCCGGGTAACTAACAAATCACCCCGGTAACTAGTGAGCCATTCTGGAGTAACTAACGAACCATTCAGGTAATTAATGAATNAATTCCCAAATGTTAACCACAACACTGTGAATCATCCAGGTTACTAACGAACCATCCAGGTTACTAATGAATCAATCATTTTCAGATATCAAACTTGTGTGATGAATCATGTCCAGGCGTAACTTCCATACTCTTTAGTAAACCTTAACAGGGTTTTAAGACATATGTTGATTTGTTGTATATTGTTTTACTTCCCTCTTGAGAATATTTCATTCATTTGGAGACCATTGCCAGTGAGGGGCTGCAAATATAGGTCTAACTGTGCTCAACACTTTTATGGTCTTTTGAGAGAGGAAGGATCATAACTTGTGCCACAGCCAGCTGTGACACAAAAGGACCACCCATTTAGTCGCCTCTTACGAAAGCAATGGTACTGAGGACCTACTTTAACCCAGTTCCACGGGGATCTTAAGATATAAGTAGACCCTGATGTTAAAAAAATGTCAAAGGGGTTTTTAGGTTCCTCAACTCTGTTTGTGTCGCTAGCCGAAAGTCTTAAAAGTTTACATTTACAACACCAACACCCCCCCCCCCTTACAACCTCCAACACTACTAAAGCATAGAAATTATCAAACTCTGTAGACTGGAGTTCATCTAACAGTAAGGAAAGAAACATTATTTGTACTTTTATTTATAACCGAGTAATTTCACTTCCTTTAAGGCTACACCTTGCCCCAAAGAGCCAAACAAAGAAATGATAAATGACGGAGCTTCATGGACAATAATCAGCACAGACAAGGCCGAGTATACGTTTTTTGAGGGGATGGGACCAGTCAAGTCACCTGTGTCTCCAGTACCAGTGGTCACCAGTTTACACGTAAGTAGTGTTCATCACTCAAACACTTCACTATTAGACTTTCCTTTCTGCAAGTCGCTTTAATTCAATTAGCAACCATTGTATTCACTCTTTTTGGAAAATTTACCTTGCATAACCATAGCAGGACAGTCGCATTATCTGCAGTATTCATAATGGATTTTATTGGACAAAAATAGGGGGGAAAATTTAAAAATTGAACCATGAACATTTTGAATTAGGGCATTATCATGTTATTCGTCCCACTATAAAATGTAAGAGTTATTTTTCCTTAAGTAAGAGTTATCTTCTCTTTGAATGTGATTTATTCCGTTAAGTTACTATAGGAATATGCAAATTTTCAAAAAACTTTTTTTGTTACAAGTGAAAGAAGTATAAATAGCTAAATACGGAATAAAGCGGGACAAATAACATGATAATGACTGAATTAGTTTCATTTTTAAATATATCTGTAATAAGGGTTATGTGCAACAACTGTGAAATTCTTTTTTTTTTGATTGCTCATTTCTTTAAGAGGTTTGAACCGGAGCCTTAGTTTTGTCAATTCTTTTGGAAGTACATTTTCAGATTCTACATTGAATGAGAATTACAAAAAGAAAAATATAGAGCTCATGATACTTGTTGTTGAACTACAGGGTGCTAAACTTGATCTTTTGTCCTAAAATACTTTACAATATAAACAACACATATCGATCATTACAATACACAGTCATATCTTCTAACAATATAAACAAGGGTAGTGAATAATGACCGTTTTGCTCTTAAAATACACATGCATTCATTATACAGAAATATGGCATTTGTAAAAACCGTCAGAATATTTTGCACTTTACTGTCAATGTTTTTCATTCAAAATGTAAAATGGGACTTCAGAAATTGGGGTTATTGATCAAAGGTTTGAATTACTGGCAAAGAAACTGGATTTTCAGTCAATCAATGCAGGAATTTTTCAAACTCAATGTTGAGTTCAAGAAAATATATTAATCAAATTTTAACATTTTACAACCATTGAATTAGTTTTTTCTATTTGTTACCATAAATAACAAAATTGAAATACTGTCTACTAGAAGTATAAGAACAAACATGATGAAATAGAAATGGTAAGATCATGCAGATTAATATACATCTATGAATTATAAACTGCATGGACAGGGTTTAACTCTTTTCCCCTTAGACCTTTTTATCCATTTCCCCTTAATGCCACCTTTTGACGCACCCCTCATTTCCTTAATGCCACCTTTTGACGCACTCAATCAACAGAGCTTAATTAGACCCCAAAATGTGGGTTGTGTACTTACATTGTATATTTATATACAATGTAGTAGGGTCATTAGAATAAGCATTGAAACAAACCTACCTAGTTATAGCATATCTTGTATGGTAGTAGTCAAAAGCTGAGGAGCTGAAGCATTTATAATGGGGCTTCATCAAACACAATTTAAAATTCATGTCCAGAATAACTGATTTCAAGATCTCAAATATGTACCTCTGGCATAAAACTTTATACAGTTGTATTATGTTTTATTTATTTTCAGCTTAATGGCGGGGGAGATGTGGCCATGTTGGAGCTGAATGGTGAATTCCTGGCCCCAAACCTGAAGGTTTGGTTTGGCGAGGTTGAAGCAGAGACAATGTTCCGATGTGAGGAGAGCATGTTTTGTGTGGTCCCTGATATATCGGCATTCAGAGCAGGCTGGAGATGGGTGCGCCAGCCTCTACAGGTACTTATTATTTATACTGAGCAAAGCTCGCACGGGCCAAAGGCCCATCCGCGAAGCAAGGCTCTAAAGGTAACACATGTGTAAAGAAAAAATGTCAAATTCATCAAGAGAAAAGAAATCATCCCAACATACGGTCATGGAAATTTCCGTGGCCCATGAAGTATTGTAACTCCTATGTAATTTTGCAAGAGTTAATGTTCTTAGTATGCACTCTTCATACATAAAAGATAATAAAAGACTCATAAACCATGGTACCATGTTTTAGATTCTGCAATTGGAGGTAATTAAATTTGCAGCTAATATTATGTAAATTTCATTTTGTCCCCATTCTTCAAAATTCATCAGTAAAAAAATATACTGATGTACTATTATCGTAAAATTTGTGATCAGAATATTGTGGTTTATTATATTTTTTTTATTTTCATTTTGAATTGCATTTTTTTAGGTCACCTGAGTAAAAACTAGGCTACCTATTGGCAAATGTCTTCGTCCGTCGTCGTCTCGTCAACAATTGAACATTTTTAAACTTCTTCTTGATAACTACCGTCCAATTCTTTTCAAATTTGGTATGAAGCATCTCTGGACAAGGGGCACATAAATTGTAAATTTCAGGTCTCTTGTCCCCCTGGGTGCTGAGGCGGGGCAAAAAACTGCCCAAAGTGACCAATTTCAAAAATCTTCTTCTTTACAACCGCACATGCCTGAGCAGAAACTAACTGCATAAGTGATGTGAGCAGGAAGGCCTCTACCAAAATTGTAAATTTGGTGATCCCGGGGTAGGGTGATCTGACCCCAGGATGGGGCCAAACTTGCTAATAGTGCAATATGTGTAAAACATCTGAAAAACATCTTTTAATTCTATTGATAGTAAATTAAACTAAATCATGGGTGTTTGGCGACATCAGACACGGATATATTCCTATTATAATTTTTATATTCGTGACCCCTAGGTGTAGGGGTTTTGGTATTTGGGTGGGGCAAGAATTGGTCATTATGAAGAGCTGTGTGTTTAACAATTGAACAATTTTTAAACTCTTTGATAACTACCAGTCCAATTCTATCGCAATGCATCTTTGGGACAAGTGGCACATAAATTTGTAAATTTCAGGTTCTTTTGCACCCTCTGGGGCCTGGGGGGGGGGGGGGGAGTGACCAATTTTCAAGAATCTTCTTTCTTTTCAACCACACAAGTCTAAGAGAAACTAAATGCCATAGTGATATAGAGCATGGAAGCCCTCTAGCCAAAATTATAAATCTGGTTGATTCCCAGGGTGGGGCAAACTTGGTACATAGTGTTATATGTAAACATTGACAAAACATCTCCAGCTAGCTATTCAT
This sequence comes from Ostrea lurida, assembly GCA_903981925.1. NCBI lineage: Eukaryota > Metazoa > Mollusca > Bivalvia > Ostreida > Ostreidae > Ostrea > Ostrea lurida. The sequence goes on along the minus strand of CAJDSM010046939.1, from coordinate 9,805 downwards.
ATAATGTTTGAAATGAAAGAAATATTTGGAATGAACATGGGAGCCCTTTGATCTTAATTATAACCCCCACTCGCACACACAAGTTTGGGAAGAGGGGTGGGGGGGGATACTGATACTGGATGTCATCTTTCCGTCTGTAAACAGAAATGTTTCCAGCATTAAAGTGTTAGCCTTTCCACCTTAGAGTTACCATATCATTCATATGATCTATCCATGGGATGAAGATGTTTCCTTTCCGAATTAAGGTCAAAGGTCAAACACACTGAAAACAAAGTAGCAATATGGTTCCGGTTCTAAAGCATTATCCTTTCCACGTAGAATGCACCATATATCTGCATAGATTACCCTTGAAACGAAGATGTCTTTATCAAATCTAGGTCAAATGGTTCAAAGGTTCAAGTGCCTGGACATCAAATAACAATATGGTTTCTGGGCTTTCAGCGTTGACATTTCCACATCGAGTCATCATATCATACAGTGTATACAAACTACCCATGGGTCAAGATGATCTCTATTGAAATTTGGGTCAAAGGTTAAGCTCACTGGGCATTTAAAGTTTGCAGTATGGTTTTTTTTAAATTTTTGAACGGTTAACAACACCATTTGTGAATTGAAATGATAATTGTCTTTGTATTTGAATAGGAATCATATTGCATATTTTGAAAGATGATAAACATATGAACACAGCCTAGTGAGACTTAAAAATGCGTAATATGAACTCCCCGTAATCGGGATATGATAGCTCGGGGACCGGTAAGCCTGTGGCCTCTCTGTTTTTTAACAATATTCTTATATTTTTATGCCCCCGTGATCGTATTTTCTTTTGGCATATTGTTTCTGTCCTGTCTGTCATTCTGCCTTCTGTTTCACTGTTCACTTCTGTACTGAATATATTCTCTATATGTTGACATGTAAGACTAGATTTGAATTTCACATGTATTCCTATGACAAGCTCTTTCCTGGGTACCAAAATTTTTGACCTTCTTCTGACTTGATCTATATTTTCTACTTTTCAAACTTAACCTAGATATCAACTTTGGAATGTAAGTACTAAGGGCTTTGGATATTTCACATGTTATGTTCTGGATGACCAAGAACCTTTCCGTGTGGTACCACGATTGTGAGCTCCTGACCTGACCTTAAGTTTGACTACTTTCTATATATCTTATATCCTTCTTTATTTAACTTTTTAATGATAGTATCTTAGGGGGGGTTTGGGGGGGGGGGGTGGGGGGGGGTTGGGGGATTGATATTTCACAAGTATGTTTTTGACATAGACCTTTCCATGGGTACATGTATAATTTTTGACTTCCTGACCTATGACCGTTAATGATACGAAATATAATCTGTGTAAGCCTACTGTGTAACTTTTGAAGATAAGACTGTCTATATTTTTCACACTTATGTTTTATACAAGCCTTTCCATGGTACCCAAGAATGTTGGACTTCTTTGACCTTGAATTTGACTCTTACTTATCTTATCTTTAGCTATAACTTTGAATGATATAGTACCTAGGGCTTGATATTTTCACAGATGTTCTTATTTACAAGACCTTTCCATGTGGTACCAACATTTTTTTTTGAACTCTTTGACCTTAGTATTGACCTGCTTTTTCAAAAACTTTAACCTGGTAGCTATAACTTTTTGAATGTAAGTACTAGGGCTTATATATTTATCACTTGTTATGTTCCTTATGACATAGACCTTTCTTGCGTGGTACAAAACGTTTTGAGCTCCTGACCTTGATTTTGAACTTAGACCTGTACTTTCTCTATATTATATTCCATATATGCAGAGCGAGTGGCATTCATATTTCACATGTTATCTTGGTTATCGAGTCTCTATTAGTCGTACCAAAATGTTTGACCTTAGCCTGAATTTTGACCTACATTTAAAATCTTATCTATTTAACTTTTGAATGGTAAGGATCATCTTTCATATTTCACATGCATAATCGCTTATGATCTGTGATCTCTTTTCTTATCGGCATGTGGAATCGGGGGCATTCGTGTTTCAAAACACATCTTGTTGATATGTTGTTTTTGTTATTTGGTATATTTATATTGTGTATCCTATTCTTGTTGTTATGTGTTCAGGAAATTATGGTGCAATAACATTATTATATAGTAGTGATCAGTAATTGTTATTGGCTTTTGGATGTTTAAAATTTGTATGTTATAATTATGATTATGCAAATATCTCTTCTTCTAGTTATAAAAAAATTGGTATACCCTCACCTCCTTAAAATGAGAAGGCTCATAATATAGTTAATACGCTTTTCATTGATTCCCAGTAATTATTAGTGTTTAAACAATATGAGAATTTCTATTAGATACCCTTATATACTCGCCTACAAGTTTGTCTCGTTATTAAGTCGTTAGTGTTTAGGAGATCATTTTGAGAGTTTGCCCTACTGACCCGCTTAAACGTCGGTGTGTGACGAGCTTGGCGCAAATTGGGGTTAAAATTTCAAATCAAAGTTATACTAATTTTGCCCTCTATATATTGATTTGGAATATAGGCGGTATTTAGACTATTCTTTCTCCAAAAGTCAATACCATCCAAATTTCTTAGTCTATGTGAGCTTGCTCACCTTTTCTTTTTATTTACCTGTGTCAAATAGTTGGGTTTTTTTTATTTCTATGTCCAGACTAATTTGTCTGGACGATGATCGTGATAATCGTCTGAGTTATCTAAAGATTAGTATATTTCGCCGACTAGAAAAATATTGATCTCCCTAGGACTCGCCTATAAGTCGGACATAGACTTTTGGACCTAAATTTTACTCCAAAAAATCCAACTTATAGGAGAGTTTATACGGTAAAATATGTTTTCAGGTAAATAAATATTTCTGACTTACCGGTACTTAACTGATTTATGATTATGCAAAGACCATTTCATGCTTCACTTAGTCCAACGGTCACACCGTATATATATTATTAGCAGTTCAGATCAGTCAACTCAAAACAGTTAAAACAAACAACTTAAAACAGTCAAACAGCGAACAACACAGTCCTGCATTGTTACACTTGTTGAATGTTCAAGGAGAGATCCATTTATTGGTCACATGACATATGCTGAGGTACACAGAAACATGTAATCAGCTCTGTATTCTCTTTGCCAGGTGCCTGTTTTGCTGGTGAGGAGTGATGGAATTATTTACTCCACTGGCCTGACCTTCACCTACACCCCAGAGCCCGGGCCCCGGCCCCACTCCCGGGAGGCTGACCGGATCTTCAGACCGGGAGTGTCCAGTCCAGACTCCACATCCACACCAAACTTCACCAATCCCCTATAGTGCCTTGTCCCATCCTGGTCATGTGATCGGGCAAACATTCAAACCAATCATGTGATATTTTTTTATGTCATTCAAGTTGTCTATGAAATGTGTACTGTGCGAACACTATTCGTGACTAGTGACTGCCAGACAGCCCTATCAAAATCTTTCATCTCTGATAGATTCATTGGAATACTGCCTTATATTTCTTTAAATACCACAAAAAATCCATTATTTTTTTTTATTTTTTTGGACATAGGAAGAGATCCCAAAGTGCTTATTGAGTCTATTTCAGGGTTTTCTGATGTCGATGATGAGTTATCACCAATCTTATACAAGCATTGTCTAATGCTGTAGATAAAAACCAAGTAAAGTGTACAAAGTTTTTTTTTTACATGTGTAAATTTTATCATCAACAGCATTTATTGTTTGTTGAGTTAGCAATTCACATGTATGTATGAAGTGCTTTAACTATGCCAGTTATTTTAATGTATTCTGTGCTTATATGTTGATAGTGCTTTCAAACTGTTACCATAGAAACCATGTCACAAAGTGACCAATGTCTGATGCTAAAGCCTCACCCCCCACTGTGTGTGTGCCAGTATTGACGTCATCTTTTGCAATATCGCAGTTGTTAAATCGTATTGTTTGTTTATCTTGTCTGTATTCCGTTTTTAAGTTTCAAGAGAAAATCCAGAACAAGTTACAAATCTGTTCAGCAAATTTTTCACTCTCAAAAGCAAACTGTGTAATTTGAATTAAATCATTGGATATCAGAAGCATTTGTATTTCAAGTATAATTTTGTTTTTTTGTTTACATTATATTATTAACACCCACCCACCCACCACCACCATCATTTAAAATCTGCATTGTTGTTTTATGTTGGAATTTTTTATGAGAAAGATTTGAATTTGTTCTGTTTCCATTATTTATGCATGAATGAAATGGGCATTGACTATTACTTAAATTTGTGAGGTAATTAGCTGTACTTTGCCATCAGTATAAAATTTCCCGTGTGTATGTGACAACTGTTGAGAAGTCCATGATATATCTCTCTGTGGCAGCTCTATCACCGTCAGCTTGTTCAACAGAATGGTTTTGTCCATGTTTTCTCCGTTACTACATGGAGTCCTTTTTGTCATACAGAATCCAAGAGGGGGGTATTCTTATTATTCAGTTTTGGTTTTAAATAGTTTGTACTTGTTATTCGCAAATTTTTATTTTAAGAATCCAAAACCATACTGTGTTGTGATACATACTTTTTTCCCTGCCAGTTGATTTTGTTCCTGTTGTGATAAATCTGATGTGAATGGCTCTAAGGCCACACTTGAAGCAGCTGTATGAACAATGGCCAATTCTGCTATCTGATAAATGAATTGCACTCTACATAGTAATAATTAATTATTCTGATATACTGTAAAACGAGAATATTTGGCGCAAACTTATTTTAGCGCAGTGATACCGCCTGGTCAATAATTTAATGTCAATGAAAACATTTTGGCGTACAACTTAATTTAGCGCAATCGTACGTCTGCGCAAATAAATAGTGCGCTAAATATTTTCATTTTACCGTAATGTTTTATCGGGGCCAATTCTCATAGTTTTTAGATTTTGCTTCTTTTTTTTTTTATATTTGTGTTGGCCAAAAAAAAAAAGACGTCAAAAGAATTTTAACATTTGTATGAGATGTTAACTTTTTTTATTATGTAATTTTGTATTCTTAATTTGAATAGGGATACCAATTTTTTTAACGGTCAGGTTTTAGTTAAGTTTAAGGTATTGTTATGTAATGGAAAGAGGAATGTTTCAAAAATGAAGTGGCTGGACCTGGGGTTTGACCCTGGGAAATCTGGATCGATAGTCAGGTGCTCAAACAATGAGCTATCTCTCCTGTGTGATACCCTGGTCTCCACTTCTTTCACAATTATGACAATCACACATCATTTTCTCTCCCCTTTGATGAATACAAATTATAGTAGATATAATTTTTGACTGGTTCACTGCCCCCCTCCACTCTCTAGTTCTCTGCATGTGGCAGTGTGCGGTCGTCGATATTTTGTCCCAGTTTGAGTGGATCACTGCCCGTTTTCTGGTTTCAAACATGTTTGTGTATGTAATTATTGTCCCAGTTTTCCGGAAGTGCCAGTAGCAACCTCGTGATTTGTCAGTTGTCGTTCTCTGAAAATGAAAACGGACAAATTTCTGTACATTACTTGTTTATTTGTACATTTGATTGTAGTTACTGAATAAATACCTCAATTATGAATTGAAAAAAGATTTGTGCTGCTGCATTTGAAATACGAGTTGTCTTTCTTACAATTTACCATCAAGCCTCAGTGTATATTAATTTCTATGTATGACCCTGCAGTGGCGTACATACCATCATTTTGCCAAAAAAAAGATAAATAAATCTTTAATCCCCATAGCGTCTGCCCGTCAGAGCATGCACATCAGTTTCGGCCTAGCTACGCCGCTGACCCTGGCCAGGGGCCAGCCCACAGTGAAAGGGGGGGTGAGCTAAAATATTCTTTAATACAGGAATTTTTAGTGAAAATCTTCATGTGTATTGTGAGGTTTAGAACGACAATACAGTTCGTCAGCCTATTATGGAAGGGACCTGTCCTTTGTATTGGGTTCAAGTATACGGAAATGTAGGTGTATAATGAATAAATATTTCTTTAACCGGATTATGTTGCCCTGGGCTAGAGTTTACACCTCTAAATTGCGATAATAAACTTGCCTGTGGCGGATTCAGCGCCGGGCCTACCCCTTCCACTCAAATATCAATTTTTGAAAGAAATGAGTCTCAAAACACGTATGTCTTATTTTTTGTCGGAACTCGTTAGAATTGGGGGGGGGGGTTCACCCCCTCTGCCCCAACCAGGTTTTTGACCTGGGTCCTCGATAGACACCCATCCGTTTACTGGATCCGCCACTAAATTACGGCTTCGAACAGCGATCTGTGTTCCAGCAAGATCAGTATGTGAACAACGTGTCTCCGGTGAGCATTGAGGCCACAGGCACCTGAAGTGTGGATTGTTGTTACCACCACCAACCCCCCCCCCCCCTTCTCAAAAAATTATGAAAAAATAAATATAGAAACGAGAAATGATTTCCCCGCCGATCATTTCCATAAGTCGACCTGCATACTAAGTAGTTAGTTTCTACTTTTAGCAAGCTTTTAAAATGACCACTTGTGAGATATGTACATATATTAGTATCTCACAAGTGGTCAAAAAGTAGAAACTAACTATGCAGGTCGACTTATGGAAGTGATCGGCGGGGAAATCACAGGTTCTAGATAATTTCTCGTTTCTATATTTATTTTTTCATATTTTTTTGAGAGGGGGGGGGGGTTAACAACAATCCACACTGCAGGTGCCTGTGATTGAGGCCTATCGTACACGCCACTGACAATGTATAAATTTGACAATTTATTGCTGAAAAAAATTTTCTAATTGTTTTTGCATATTATGTCGCTGAATTTGATTTACCTGTCACGAAATACTGCGACCTTCTCTTTGAGATAGACAAACATTTCGAGACTAGTGATTTATGCGTAAAGTAAAATACAAACAAACCTTAAGCTTGTTAACATTAATCTCTCTCTCTCTCTCTCTCTCTCTCTCTCTCTGGGTGTTAAGACACACCGCATGCCCTTCATCTAACGCACCCATTCGGCACTTCCTGTACAATTGCCGATGACCACAGCGGTCAGCGACACCAATTCTATGTCACTGTACTGCTAGCTCCTGATTTGTCAGAGATTCCAATGTTCGATTGATCGTTTTTTCATGCGCTAGGCTTTGCAAGTATATAGCAGTTCAATGACCTATGTTCAATATCTTCATACGGTGGCGTTGATTTAACTCGGACCATTGCCAGTCCGGTTACATGAGCTATAGACACTCTTCTTTTTCTTCTTCATCATTGCTGTTGTTTTGTTTACTATTGTTTCAGATAATGACACGGATTTTAAGCGTTTGTGGAAATCATTTTATGAATGCGCACGTCGAGCTCCGTACAGTATCTTCATTCCCATGGCATGTATACAAACGTTGTACATAAATGATACAGCACGTCTTCTCACAATATAAATACATGTACATATAAAGTGACAGGTGCGTAAACAGAGCTGTACTATGCCATTATTCAGATATTTTAAAGATCTGCAATTGCAAGGATCCAATACATCTCATTTTGATTAGAATAACTATCATACATTTCAAATATTTTGGAGAGGGAGTTTGCTCTTGTGTAAATTTATATCGAAATTAATACCTTAAGTTTGCTATCACGTAATTTTATTATACGAAAGGTAACTTCATTTCGACGGATTTTTGGTTGTACCTAGTGTTCTTGGAATAGGGCACCTCTCGAAGTCACCGATTTCATGGCAAGGGGGGGGGGGGATGGTAGTATTAATTAAATAAAAAAAAAGGTTACAGGAATAATTTGACACGGGCGGGGGGAGGGGGGGGGGCAAAATATACTTTTGGGTTATTTTTCACTTACCTTATACAATTCTGAAAAGGGTAACAGCCTCCTCTTTAATCTGTCTGTCCGTCTGGTGTGCCGTCCATCCATCTACCAATATCTATCTATATATCTACCTATCTATCTTTCTTTCTATCTATCTATTTATTTATCCATCTCTATCTCTCTCTTAGAGGAACATGGTAATCCCATCTTTAATGGTCATGGAATGAACTGGTGGACTCTCCTCCTCTCTCTTTCCAGTTCTCCTCTCTCGTTCTCTCTCCTCAGCCTCTCTCTCTCTCACTCACATGATAGTTTACAGGTTTAAGTACTATGTTCTGCATTAGGAATATCTAGATAGTAACTTTTCATTGAATAACCATCATGATATCAAACGTCTATATAGACTTCCATGAACTCAGAAAAGTTCATTACTCTAAACATATTTTTAAAAAATATGTTTATTTTACAAGATAATCTCCCTGGACACTTGATTCGTACAAATTGTCAATAACGCTACGAGAGGCCACCATATATAAACATGTATACATAAGGGAATTCCTGTCGAACACTAAATTTAGAAATAGATCTTGCGACAGTGTATTTAAACGTTCAAAACAAAATAGGGCAGTCACCGATCATATGAGCCTGCATGTTCTCTTCACCACTTGTATATAAAAAGGCGGTCTACTGGAGTGTAGGCATACATACAAATTAGTGCTACTTTCGTGACTTATGGAGATGCAGTCTACCAGTTCAGCTACAGTTTTTTCCAACGTACACACCGACATGACAGATCCCGAGGGTCAGGACGTGCGCCCCCCAAATCGCAACAACTCGGGGATGGAGGCGTATGCTTGTCTGTGTGGGTCCTTCGTCTTAGTGCTTTGTACCGTCCTTGCTATTTTTATCGTTGGAATCATCAGGGCCAGGTTAGTCGAATTTTCTTTACTTATTACACCGTAGGGATTATTGGGCCAGCTGCTATATAGTGACCATACCATTAGCACCAGAAGCCTTGACGTGAGGGACTTGCAAAAAAAATCATTTTCTTTAAACGTGCGATACTAAATTGATAGGAATCTGCACTCTGCATCGATATCATAAATACATGTATCCTGAACCAGTATTTATTGATTTGTATATATACCAACGAATCAGATTTGTCATTAATTTAATCATTGCAATGTATAGTTAGACGACATGTTTTGTCTTCGTCAGCTACTTTGTTGTGTTCAATATATAGTGCCCTTTCAATAGAAATCCGATACCTTTGAACAAGGGTTTCCCATTCCATAAATAGATCAAAGCAAGAGTGACTTGTATACTGTTTTCTCTTTCTCTTTTGCTAATTAACGTACTGTTTTACATCCCCTCTGCCCACCCACCTCTCTCTCTCTCTCTCTCTCTCTCAGCTAGTGAAGGTCTTGTCCGATATGGATCAACAGTTGAAGAATAAATGACGTCTAGCGTATAGAGAGAGAATGGGAGATTGGATGATTTCATCCGGGCAATGACCTCCCTGGTCTATATCGTATCCCTAATCCACCCCATGTAAGTAGGTGAAATGAATACACATTGTTCCTGGAGACGGTATAAAAAGCTCGTATAGATCCGAGAGACAGAATTACGCCGTTCACGGTCATCGACACAGTTTTAGCGAGGTAGAATATTTATGTTTTTTACCCATATTTATCGTACAAATATTGTGTATATTGGATGCTGGTCTAGCATTGATTTTTTTTTTATTTGGTCTTTTAAAATATGTTTCATTCTTCAGTCTATATTCTTTTTAAAAAGTTTTCATTTTGTGTCAGAGAAAAAGAAAGAGGGACAGACAGTAAATAATGGTGGTTTTATATTTCAGTATGGCAGATGACGGGTATGCGTTGGGTAACATGGTGTTTATGGGGCTTTGTATTGCCATTTTGGCCATGTTGATTTTCACCTCGCTGTCCTGTCTATGCATGTGCCACAAACGTTTTAATGTTATGGCAGAGGAAGGAACCTTACATGTAAGTATTTGTACTACATTCATGATTGTGTC
>CAJDSM010046938.1:2154-19697 GCA_903981925.1 Ostrea lurida | reverse complement strand
AGCCATTTGATTGCATATGAACTAACCGATGAGCCCACGTGATTCTATAATAACATTCAGTTGTCAAACACACACAACCAGATATTCAACTGACCCGGACATGATTGTGCTGCTGTGGTGACCGCGTGGGTCATGATTAAATATCTGCCCCCTGCTTGATTACAGGTGGAGGAGAGCCGGGTTTGGCGCAGAATATTAAATCAACACTTTACCCTGGCCCCACTCCCCAGTCCGCCAACGAGACATTGGACAATGTCCCCACACACATTGGACAATGTCCCCCAACACCTTGGGACAGTTCCCCCACAAACATTGGGACAGATGCCCCCACAAGCAAATTTTGTATAGGGGCCACCAGATCCGACACGAAATTGAAAAATTTAAATGAGATGAGGGCAGTAAAGCTAGCTGATTGGGGGGGGGGGGGGGAAAGAGAATGGTTGGAGTCGGGGGGGGGGTGTTAGCCTGTAGCTAAGAATTTTGAAAGTCCGGCTGGAAGGGTGATTAGAAAACTGGTTGCAGACTAACAGACCGAGTAATACTAGCAAGAGGGTCCCCCGCCACCCGCATGTGCATGCTCACTTGAGTCACAAAGTATGAACAAGGAAGACATGGCCCGAACAAAATATTATAATAAAACCTTGAAATGATCAAGAAGGGTTATACAGGGGGTCAGGAATGTATGTGACGCATCCTCGGTTGGTGAACGTACTCTCATGGTGACACTCGCATGCCGAAAAAAGGCAAGTTGAGAAACTATTAACCTATGACTTGAGGTCAAAATAGGTCATGAAGTAGCTGACACAGCTAGATTACACCCATATGCTAGGTAAGTAGCAGCGGCAAAGAACAAAGATGATAACCTAGACACGAAACTGCACATCCAGCATGACGAACAGCAAAACATGTTATCTTATGGGGATGTATCTAAGTGCCAATTATAGAATGTCGATGTACCCGTGGGGATCGGAGTTTAGAATAGTGTTCCCAGCATCCCCTTGCGCTGTCGTAAGAGGCGAACTAATTAGGGGCGGTCATTCGGATGAGAACCGGAGAAACCGAGGTCCCGCGTGTCACAGCAGTGTGGCACGAAAAAGATCCCTCCCTGCTCAAAGGCCCTGAGTGCCGAGCATAGCCTAAATTTTTGCAGCCCTTCACCCGCGACTGGTGACGTCCCATATGAGTGAAAATATTCCGAGTGGAACGTAAAAACAGTTAAAAATCAATCAATCAAATAGATGTTCTTATGGCAAAGAACAAAGAAGTGAATGGCCCGGACAACGATCCTGAGGTCAACGGGCAAGCCGAGGTAATGAAATAGGTGACCGCGGTCGTTGGCAAGGGATGCAACCCAGACAAATACGAGAGTATGTGACCTCATAAGAAACAAAGTTGTGGCCCTGCACACGAACGCACAGACAGACGCGACAGATAGTCAGGATACTATATCGCCCCTCCCGCCCCAAGCTTGCTTGTTGTTGTGTTTGGGGGGGGGGTATAAAAGATAGACCCATCATTCGGCACAAGTGAACATCTGTGGCTTGATAGTGTGGGCATGGGCAGGAAAATACCCCGACTAGAGCCATAAACTTGTGCATAATGTAATTGACCTTATTTGTTTTGATTAGGGGTACATGTCTTAAAGGGACATAAAATGCCAAAAGCGTGCGATTATTATAAGCGAGAAGTTAGGGGCTGGCCAAAGGCGCATTGTGCCTAATATGTACATTTTGTACGATGTAGTAGGGAGGTGAGCGGCTGATGTAGATTGAGCCGAATGAATGTAATCCCCGGCGGGGAAATGACATCCCAGTCTCCCGCAATGAAAGGCGGTGATACACCAAACCGAGGAAACAGAGGATATGACTGCTTAAGGCACAAGTGGTTTGAAATATAAAATGCGAAGTAAAAATGAGTTGGGATCATAGTCTCAAAAACATATACGAGAGAACTTGCCATACCATAAAGTGGTAACGTTGGCACAGGCTACAATAGAAAAAGGAAAGTGACATTGCAAAGTAATTCATTATAAAAAATAAACATATAATATAATCTGAGGATTTACCCAAGTTGATAAGATGACAGCCCAGAATTCAATTACTCACCGGGTTGCCTGGATATCGGAGGCAGTTTTGGGCCGACGACGTGGTCCATTGGGGAAGCTGGATGTGGCAGGGAAGAGGGGCACTGTGGGGGGCCTCCAGTCGCGTTACGTGGACACGCTTCGCCCCGGGATTGGCGAACACCATATCATGTGACCAATGTCTCGATCGTTGGGTCTCGGACCGCCAAAAGGCCAGGCTGTCCTGCGTTTCGCATGAAAATTGCAGTTCCGCCAAGAAGTCAAGCTTTTCTCGTTCGCATAGCAGGAATCACCTGTGTGGACGATTATATATAGCTATTAAGTAACACATATTCCTCGAAAAACATTTTGTTCATATCTTACTCATAAATACTTGTGTTAACCGGTTCAATTAAACAAAAGTTGTTTTTAATTTACGCAAAAAAAAAAAAAAAAAATACTTGCATGGCTCAACTGAACTGAGAAAAAAAAAATATAGTACATTTCATTGTTTGGACTAAATAAAAGTCTGGACATTTCCGGCTACCACAAAAAAGTATGTTCAAGAACTCTTGTCATTCTTCCCCGGTGGCGGTGCCTAGGGTAAGGGCTTTTGCGCATTGGTGCCTAAGCAATAGGTCTACATTTGCAGCCCTTCACCGGCAATGGTGACATACTCAAATATGAGTGAAATATTCTCGAACGAGACTACAAAACAACAAATAATCAATTCAAGTCAATCAAATGCCCGCTTTTCAGTAGTCACAGTGTGTTGAATTGAAAATGTATAAAACTTTATATCCCATGGATATTTCCAGCATATACACATACTTCTTAAAAATTTGCAAAACATGATAATGCCAATTCAAAATGAATGTATATTGCATTGTGAATATCATTTTCATTCCCTCTTGTGTAGGGGATATAGCATCACTACCATGTGTTTTTTGTGTCTCTGGAACTTTGTGATCGAAGATAGAAGCAAGGGCATTCATCGGAGGATCATTTGTTGCTAATGAAGAGAGGATGAACCCTATTGATTCTCAAGGTTACTATTGCCTAAAGTTTGTGTTGCGAGGGGATACTATGCTTGCATTGCCTTGTTATTTTTAACCCATTTAGATTGGATTTACGCAACATTAATATAGTGTATTTAAACATGCATCAAATGTACCGGTAAATCCTGTGTTTGAATATACATATTGTAGTGAAATATTTGCTAGCTATTACAGTCCCTGAAACATTCTGCTTTACCACACGCATGGTGACCGCACGCAGAATGGTGAACGCACGGAAAAATGGTAAAGTAGAACGTTTCAGGGACTGTAGTTTATGATTCACTCCTTTGGTGAGTTTTAATATTCAGCTTATAATGTATTCCACATTTTATGTTTTAATGAGTAAAATTCTCATGCTTTTAAATGACACATGCTAGGCCTACAACTTTTTTTTTTTTTTTTTTTTTTACAAAAAAATAGAAAATGAAATGGTTGTACTAAGTGTCCTTATCTTCATGCAATTCAAATATAAGATGAAGGAGGACTACTGCAGCCTTTAAGTCTAAAGATATCATACTATATGAAATGATAATAATTTATTTGGAGCAGTTTTACAATATTGATAATTCTTCCTCCAAATTTAATAGATTTACAAAAGAAACGAACATTTTCATGTGCTTAAATTTTTTCACTTAAAAAAAAAAAGGTATTTAAAATAAACTATGTATTCTGCTTGTAAATGTGTACATTAATTTTGTACTACACACACCCTTGCTACAAAGTCATGTACATGTTACTGTTTTTAAATAAAAGAATTTCAAACATGATCTTTGTTTACTTGTTAAACTGCAGCATGACCAGTGCTGACAAATTAGATTCTGGACCCCATTTTATCTAAGTTTTGTATCCTACTTTGATTTTGTTCGAGGAAAATGAGGCTCTTGTGAATATGAGGTTTTGCTGATGGCAGGAACTGAAATATTAAAAGTACTTCACTAGCCATCTTAATGTGCTTTCTAACAATTGGAATGTGGGTATGGATACCACCTCACTGTTACATGTTTTAAGTTGCACTGATCTACAATTATAGAACTGCTGCTGAAATTGGTGCCAACACAATACAATTCACCCTGAGCCCCCAAACTGAATGTACAGGGAAGGGTTGAAGAAAGGCACAGAAACTTGGTACACACTTTCCGCAACAAATATGGATACACATATAGAGACATAACCAAAAAAATTGCATACATATCCTTTTATTTGTATAAATACATTTCATCTGACTATGTTACAAGAGTGTTACAAAATTGTAACAAATTAAATAAATGTACAAATGATTTTTAAAAAAAAAAAGCCCTGAATATTTCTTCAACGCATGCATCATCTATACAAAGAGCAGGCCTTTTCAAATTTACCCACACAGCAATTAATGTATATTGTACATGTATATCATTAGGTATCCCTGTTCACAACACTCGATGAACAAGCTGCCCTTGTATCACAGAAAACGAAACATTACTTCACGGTAAGATAAATCTTCCATCCTATTTAAAGCTTGGATAATTCCTTTAATGGACCATGCCATTCCTCCTCTGAAACAAAAGATTCATGATTAGAAATATTAATCTGGATAAAGAGGATCAAATAGGTGAAATGGTCTAGATGACTGGTCATAGTTTTTTGAGAAATTGGAATCAATGGACTCGAGATCTGCATTCTGAATAGAACAAGTCAATATTAAGTAGCTGCAGAACTGTTCTGTCTTCTGTCTATATTTTTTTTTCCAGAGAGCTACAGTTCTGCAGCAGTAAGGAAGGGAGTATTTCTCTTTAAAGATGCCTGTCCAGTTCTCTAAAGAAAATACAAACAAAGAGCCCCACTCAGAACTTTATAATATTCTATATTAACTACACATGCAGTGTTTGTAAAAAGAGATAAGAATGTATTTGAAAGTAAAATATAAGTGAAACAAGGTAACACAAGTGTAGTACTCCCTAGCAATGTGTTTTTCATCTTGTTCATGAGATTTTTAGGCAATAGTCAATAGTGACCTTGACCTTTGATCTTGAAATCAATAAAGTTCATCCTCTCTCCTTTGGCAACATTTGTGGAAGGTTTAATGTTCCTTTGATGAATGCCAGTGCTTTTATCTTGTTACATGGTTTTTATGCAATAGTCAACACTTGCTTCTATCTTGTTTGTCTGACAAGGTTTATAGTCACTAGTGACCTTGACCTTTGACCCTGAAAATAAATAGGGTTCACCCTCTCTACATGAGCAACATTTGTGGAAGGTTTGATGATTCTCTGATAAATGCCTTGCTTCTATCTTGTCACAAGGTTTTTAGTACATGTAACTAGTCAACAGTGGCATTGATCAAAGATTTGAAGCAACAGCCAATCTATTTTTCCTATAGTAGATCAGACAGAAAACAACATTGTCCCTGTGATTTAGAAACCATGATACTTGCCTAACAACATGGCTAATATTGGAAATCTATCAGACCCAAACACGGATTCTTTTTTCCCGTTCATGTGGGCTATAATCCATGGACTTCCAAATGCCTGAAATGATAAAATAGACTGTAGAACAAGAATTGATATTTGCTACATCAAGTTAATTAGTCAGTTTGTTTTATTTTGCTTCAAACTAGAATGTCACTAGGAATGTTATATTATTGGTAAATTGTCAGTTACATTTCTAGACAAGCAGTGACAAAAATATTCACAGTAATATGGCAGACGATGCGGAAATTCATTATGGATTCTAATTATCACCTTGAGAAAACCAATGTTGATGGAGGTACAGACCGTATAAATTATATGAATTAATCACAGTTCAGGCATTAATTAATTTCAAATTTAAAGAGATACTAAAGTCATTTTTCATATTTTCATCAAATATAATAATATAGTATAGTAATAATATACATGTAGTAATACAACTAGTGTATTCTCATGTTAAAATTATCTTTGAGAATAGCAATATACATGTACATGTATTATTAAAGTATAATTGCCTGTCCATCTGTCTGCCTATCCTTTGCTTCTTCATGTAAAACTGTATACAAGTGGCTTATTTATGACCACTTTATTTTCCCATTATAAAAGCATTTAGTATAATTATGCTTAAAATAAAAAAAAAATTGTGAATAAAACATGATTTGCAGTCCTATGATTAATGATATCATTGCAGGCAACGTATTTCCTTGAAACATCCGACTTAAATTTTACATACTATCAACTAAGGAACTATCTAAAAACTACTTTATTTTCCCCTTGACTCACCCCTTCATCTAAGGCCTGTTTTGTGTATTGTGAAAGTCTGTCCTTGACCTCTTGGTCTTTCATTCTCTTCAATGCTGATGATATCGCATCTTCGTTCAATCCAGCTTTTTTGGCAGCCTACAATGGAGTAAAAAATCTAAATGGAATAACAGAGAGGTCCACCACTATTTTTAAAAACAATTTGTCTATCATGTTATATTCAGAGTTTGGCCTAAACATCACAGACAGATTCATAAAAAAGGAAATACTGTATGTCCTTGTAAAAGTGGATATTCACTCTAGGGATTGAGTACATGTGTTTGTATAAACAGTCAAACATTACGAGTGCTGGTAGGTTTATAAAAATAGGCTATCATGCACAATCGATTTACATAGTTAAGTTTTCAAAAATATTGTCCGTCTGTCCATCCTATTGTTGTGTACGAATGTAGAAGGTTTACATGCATGAATTGTGCAAGGCACACTACAACGAAGCTCTAGTTAATGTGTCATATACTTCCAAATTGGACTGATGAATCAACAAAACATACTAAGATACCATTTCAAAAGGACGTCTTGTCATATCACTATGGAAGTACAGTCAGCTTTCGTTACAACAGCCACATATGTTTCCAATCATTTTGCCATTATAACGAATCTGTCGTTGTAATGAAATGCATATCAAACATCAATTAGTGCATTGATAAACCCCGTCCTTGCCTTTAGTAAACAAACATTACCTGTGCAGCTGTCGTGTGCAATGGTGGCGAGGGATTTAATCCGTTACCTAATCTTGGTCAAGTGTGAAACTATTGCTGTTATAGCAAATGTCTTGTACATGGGTCGTTCAAGAATCTCAAGAATCTCATAACCTGCCGTTACATTGGATTTATATATAGTGTCAAAAAATGCACATTTGTTTACTGATAAGTACTGCTGGTGCCGAATTGCGAATATGCCATTGTATCAAGCGAGAATAAATATGTGCAGATTTGTTACGCAACAAATTCTGCCGTTGGGCGATTTTTGCAGTATATATCAATGCCGCTGTAATGAGCGCTGACTGTACATGTAAGTAAAAACAATCAGGAGATTAAGCTCAGATTCAAAGATGGACTTAAAACATTGGTGATTAAACATGCTCAGAGGGTCATCAGATGTTACTGTAGTGTTTGGGCTATATTAGGACACCGTGGATATTGACCTGAATAGCTCAAGCGGTTAGATTACCTGACTAGTAAGTCCTGGGTTTTGATTCTGGCCAGCTATAGACTGTTTTCCTTTTCCTGTATTCTCACAAAGCTATAGTATGCAAATAAAACTGAGCTTTTGATCTGCATATTCACAAGCATGGGGATTTTCTTCAAAGATTGCATCTTTGCTAGCCAAGGGGGATGATCCACAGTGCTTCTCTTCCAGAAAAGAAAAAAAAACTGTGTATTGTCCCCCTTGGCTAGGGAGAATCGACACCAACTATGATTTATAAAGTACAGTATACTCCGTTTAAATCAAAGTCACTTATATTGAACTATCTGTTATATTAGAGCCAAATTAAATCCCCAGTAACATTATTTCTATAGGTTAACATAAGTTATATTGAACTTTGAAACAATGAACAATTCAGGTCGGTCCCCTTAATTTCAATATTTTTCAGAGTAGACTTTCCTAGCAATGAATGTGATGTATTTATTTGCATTTAGGGACCCACACTGAGTTATTATATCATCTGTCTAGTTTGTACATTTATACTATGGAATCATTAGAATTCGTACTCAGCAGTTAAGGCTTCCCATAACTATCACAGTGCTGAATATAATGAACCTCTGTGCACTTCGCACCATATGACGTCACAGATTGAAATTACGTCATGACGTACAAGTTATTACAGTTGCATCGCAGGGAAAAATGTCATAATATTTAACGTTATTTACTAACATTATCAAGTGGCATTATGTATTACATGAAACATTTTCTTTGTCCTATAATTATGGATGTCTTTCCTTTTTTAACCAAATCACTCAGTCTCCATTTTTGTTATAGAATGTATGTAGTTGATATTCATATCCTATCGTGACTTTGAAATCGCCCCTATATCTTCTCCTTATTCCAATCTTCACGCGTTTTAGGAACATCTAACCTACAAATTCTTACGACCAGCCTGAAGAAACTGTGAAATTGCAACGATACGCAATGCATGGCAATGTTGGAAGTTATATACTTATTACGTATTAGATTGATAAAGCAGAAAAGTGCTGGGAAAAACTTTTTGGCGGCAAGGGGAAACCCTTGTCTATACAATAATTCCTTGCATACTGTCGAAAATTGAAAAGTATGCCGCGTTGTATGCATTTTTTAAACCATTTCTTTTATACGGAGAAGTTTTTTCTCAAAAACACTTTTCATGTAATGTAAAGTTAATTTTATTGCTAAATATCAAAGAGGTCGGCCTGTATTAGTCGATATTGTTGCAATTGCGCAATTAATAATTATTTTTGTTAATTCTAGAATTACAACATCACGTGATAGTCACGTGATATTAAACAAGTTAAACAACAGTTTGTTGAAAATGTAAGGAATCCTACTACGTATCGATATGAACGTTGATTCACTCTCGGATATTTTTCTTTGAATAGTACAAAGTTACAAAACACTTATGATTGTTTTATGCATGCTTTTTACGTTATTTCTGTATGGGACGCCTTAATTCAGTTGAGTAGTGGCTCCAATTTTGTGGTACCCCTCACTCCTCAAACAAATAAAGACATTCCAGGGTTATCTTTCGTTACAATACATAAATCCATGAAATTACGTCCACACGAACTCATAAAAGATCCAGCCAATTCATGAAAATTCGCCCCAATGAATTTTTAATGATTCTACAGTAGTCATGAAAATAAAATCTGTCAAATTTGATCATTGTCAGTCAAGGATACGGATTTGTTATCATGTCAGTCAAGGATACTGGGATTTGTTTATCATTGTCAGCTCAAGGATAACGGGATTTGTTTACTATTGTCAGTCAAAGGATAACGGGATTTGTTTATCATTGTCAGTCAAGGATTTAACGGGATTTTGTTTATTTCTGCCAGTCAAGGATAACGGGATTTGTTATCATGCAAGTCAAGGATAACGGAATTGATTTCATTGTCAGTAAAAGGGATAACGGGATTTGATTATCATTTGGTTCAGTCAAGGATAACGGATTTGTTTTATCATTGTCAGTCAAGGATAACGGGATTTGTTTATCATTGTCAGTCATAGGATACGGGATTTGTTGATCATTGCAGTCAAGGATAAGGATTTGTTTATCATTGTCAGTCAAGGATAACGGGATGGTTTATCATTGCCAGTCAAGGATAACGGATTTGTTTATCATTGTCAGTCAAGGATAACGGGACTTGTTATCATTGTCAGTCAAGGATAACGGGATTGTGTTTATCATTGTCAGTCAAGGATAACGGATTTGTTTATCATTGTCAGTCAAGGATTACAGGGATTTGTATTATCATTGCAGTCAAGGATAACGGATTTGTTTTTCTATTGTCAGTGAAGAAGATAACGGGATTTGTTTATCATTGTCAGTCACAGGATAACGGGATTGTTTGATCATTGTCAGTCAAGGATAAGGGATTTGTTTATCATGTCAGTCAAGGATACGGTTTGTTTATCATTTCAGTCAAGGATAACGGGATTTGTTTATCATTGTCAGTCAAGGTAACGGGGATTTGTTATCATTGTCAGTCAAGGATAACGGGATTTGTTATCATTGTCATCAAGGATAACGGGATTTGTTTATCATTGTCAGTCAAGGATAACGGGATTTGTTTATCATTCGTCAGTCAAGGATAACGGATTTGTTTGAGAGTGTTGCACATAGCAAGTGTGTTCATTGGAAGTGATAAATTTGTATCAAGTCCGATCTAATGGCTACAGTTGCTAATGATAATCTTCAAAACTTAAGATATTTTTATGACCACACGTGTGAGTTCCACAACAATTATAAAGCTCACCTAAATACATGTACTGTATAATAGGCATAAATTTCCCAACATGTAAATAACCACTTTTACAGTTTGTGTATAAAGTATTTTAGTTTTAAAAGTTGACATGCTGAATTAAACATTAGAATTTCTGTAAAATTTGGTGATTGAGGCATATGTATTTATAAAGCTTGAACATAAACTTTTACAAATCTTACGCACCTCTGCAAATGTTAATGCTTGTCAGTAACTGGTTCATCCTGTAAAGAAAGACACAGAAATTCAGTGAAGTTGAACAAAAATTATACTAACATTATATTGTAGGGCTGTGTATTGCTTGAGCAAAAATTTTCGTATACGATACAATACGATATGCAAAGTGCCCGATATCCGATATATTGGATCTAATCAACATTAAGTGTTTTTTATTTCAATTGAGAGCAAAAAGCAAATTTTTTTTTTCACGAATTATTTAAAAAAAAATTACAGCAATTTCTTGTTAGAGTCCATCACGGTAGAGACTGGACAAACAGAATATAATAGCTGATGTCTCGTATATGAATTATGATTTAATATTTTTAAAAGTTCGTGTTTTTCTTCAAAAAATTTATGTTTTGACATTTTTGACTTTTGATCCAACAGGCCTTGTTGCCGTAACAATGTCTCCTGCTGAATTGAAAACTCATTTCAATGCTACAACATTTTGCCGGTAAAATAGCGCACGTTTTTTAATGTTGGTCGTTCAAAATATACATATCATGATATATAGAGACTTCATGTCCGCAAAAGTATTATAAGTTATGATAGACAGACTTTTACCAAAACGGTCCCGTGTTAATCGGTTATCCCCCTCCATCGATAGACTTCCTTTGTGTACGGGATTTTCATTTTTATTGTACATTTACGTTTGATTTGTGATGACGGGAGAGAGTATGGACACTTAAATTAGTTGTGCCACCAGAAGATGTTACGGTTTCTTTTGCATAGGTTTGTCTATTTTTTGCTATTTATTTCATTTTTTTGATGTTGGAAGACATTTTTCTTTAATAGTATTAGTCCAAGATCCGACGTAATATTTTAAAAGACTTCAGAGCCGATTTTAATCGAAATATCGACCCACCTCTGTATCGCATATCCGCCCAGGAAAGGCTTTTAATAACGCGGTACGTATCGATATATTGAATTCACCCCTATATATTGTATGCAGTTTGAGCTTCGATATCTCAACATTGATATCTAACGATACCATTGAATATGTGAGGTCGTTTGCAGTACCAAACTACATTTCTTTTTTGAAGATATTTTAATCTCACTATCTTGAACCCTCGGATACTCTATGACAGACGACGGACAAAAGCGATCAGAATACGCTCACTGTGAGCCTTCGGATCAGGTGAGCTAAAAAACTGGTATTTCCCATTGCATTTGATTTTGGGTGATAAAAATTATTGATAATACGACAAGTACAACACATTTGATAGATGAACATGTTTAAAACATCTACACCTGTGATTCTACTACTCAGTGAGTCAAATAATGTTCATTGGATACAATGAAGTTTGGCTTTAATGATTTGCTATAACTGTTGTTTACTGTATAATGAGTCTTGGCTTTAATGAAACCCTATTTTGCTGGTCGTGGAGATTCGCTATAAGCCTGTGTTTAACCTGTACAATGAAGTTTGGCTTTAATGAACTATGTTTGCTGGTCCTGGAGATTCACTATAACTGTATTTTACTGTAGAATGAAGTTTGGCTTTTAATGAACTATTTTTTTGCTGGTCCTGGAGATTCACTAATAATCTGTGTTTTACTGTATAATTGAAGTTTGGCTTTAATGAACTATTTTTGCTGGTCACTGAGATCACTATAACTGTGTTTTACTGTATAATGAAGTTTGGCTTTAATGAACTAATTTTTGCTGGCTCGTGGCAGATTCGCTAATAACTGTGTTGTTCTGTACAATGAAGTTTGGCTTAATGAAACTATTTTTGCTGGTCCTTGGAGATTCACGTATAACTGTTTTTACTGTATAAATAAGTTGGTTTTAATGAACATTTTTGCATGTCCGAAGATTCCACTATTAACTGTGTTTTACTGTTAATGAAATTTGGCTTTAATGAACTATTTGTGCTGTCGTTAGGAGATCGCTATTAACTGTGTTTACTGTACAATGAAGTTTTGGCTTAATTGAACTATTTTTGCTGGTCCTGGAGATTCACTATAATGTTTTACTGTATAATGATGTTGCTTTAATGATACTATTTTGCTGTCCTGGGGAGATTCGCTATAACTGTGTTTACTGTATAATGAAGTTACACTAAAATGAATGTTTTTCTTGCTGGTCATGGAGATTCACTTAACTGTGTTTTACTTGTTATAGATGAAGTTTGGCTTTTTAATGATTTATTTTTGCTTCGGTCGTGGAGATTTCACTATAACTGTGTTTTACTGTACAATTGAAGTTTGCTTTAATTGAACTATTGCTGGTCCTGGGATTCGCTATAACGTGTTATACTGAGATATTTTGAAGGCAATAATTAAGCACTGTACATTTTTCCAGATTCTGAACCAGAAACTGTCTGCGAAGAGTTCCTCGGAAATTCCGGGTTGGTCATGGTCTACAGCGGTCAAGAATCTCTGACGGGAAGGGTTTCCAAACATAACACTGGCAAAGTCCTGAAGAAGCACAGAAACACGAAATAATTCAGTACAAGGGAACATTAATCATATACAATACACAACTCAATACAAAGACATAACTCAATAATGGGGAAGCAAAGAAATATTGACATAACTCAATAATGGAGGAAGACCTAGTACAATTATTTGCATATTGCTTTTCATTATTTAAGATTGTTCCTATTCCCCAGCAATTCAAGACAGCTCTTACCAGTTTAGGGTTTTTATTTTTGGAGGAGGGGAGGATTTACAGTCCTGAAACGTTCTACTTTAACACACGAACGGTGACTGCACGCAGAACGTACGGGTGACCGCAATTGGTGAACGGAGACGATCGGTGACTGCACGCTGAACAATGAATAAAATTACTAAATGCATTATACATACCATGGTGACCCACATTCTTATACTGCCACAAGTGTATCACATGTACTTGACACGCATGGTGACAGCACGCTAGAATGCACGGTGACCACATGATAACTGATTATGACACGGATAGATCAGGTATATATTCTACGAACGTTTTTCATAGGAGCCTGTGCTGACTTGATGAAATCTTGGCAATTTCAATTAATATTTTTCCACTTAGACCCAGAGGAAACAGTTCAGTTTCATAATCCCGAAATAAGTTAACACTGCCCAGCCCTAATCTTATATCCATAAACAGTCAAAACATTGACGTCACTCACAGTTGTCAGATTGGTCTTTGTAATATGGTCCAGTTCACTTTTTTCCATTGTGGCAACATTTTTCAGCATCAGTGATACCCCTACATTATGTGCAATTTTTGGCTTTTGAAATTCCAATTTCCTTATAAGTTTGTAACTTGATAGGTGCGCACTTATTGTTGTAACAGGAGCACGTTAAATGTTATCTCCCATAAGATTAAGAGCAATTTGGTTAATAAGTCAGGAGCTTCAGATTACTGATAGGTCTTTCTCGTATTCTAGCTTTACTCTGTTCCTGCATTATCCGTCTACCCTTTAAGATGACACGACCCCTGAAATTTTAATGAATTAAATTCTGTTTTGAATAAGCGACAAGCGAGAAATTTTAAGTAATACTGGACTTCCATTGCTTTATACAGTCTGCAGAGATAAAGTAGTGGCGTGCTTTGTTGTGGAGTAAAAGTTTAGGTGCTTGTATATTAGGCGCGCTAACACTCAGCTCTTATAGGGTAAGTGCCTTAGAGAGGAGGTGGGTGCCTCTTGATGCTGTGCGGATTGTTCTTCAGACCTTTTTGTTCTCTCTCTCATGTATTGGCACCCAGCTACTCTGGACTACTAGGGGTGTGTGGAGGTACCCGTCACACCTCTGCTTCTGCCTACTCTTTTATATACTTGTGGTCTGCTTAGAGGTGCTGAATTTAGCTGTACCAGGCTACTAAGATTACTTAGGTATGCTGGATTGGGTTTTCTTGTCTATTTTTTTGTGATACACGCCTAATGCATCACCTTTTGTGGTGTTTGTTCTAAACAAATATTTTCCAGATTTTCCCAGGAAATAAAATAAAACTTCCTTAAAAACATTTTCTTTTTCGTTTTTTTTTTTTATTTAGGAGAATAATATTATTTGTTGGGGTTTTTTTTCTTGTATTTTTGGAAGTTTTTTTTTTTTTTTTTTTCTTCTTTTTTTTCTCTTTGTTTTGTTTTACTGCCTTCACTTGCATGAAAAGTTAGTCTGACAATTTTGGTAGAACAGAAAAATTCTGTTATTGTGAGAATTATTTATTCTTTTGAAATTCATAATTTTACCATAATTGAAAAATTGTATAAGTGTAACATTTTGATTTAAGTGAATAACATGTCATTTGTATAGAGATGTCAGCCAAGATACAGGTTTAAATCCAACAGGAAATATGAACTTCTTAAGTGATGAAATGTCAGAAATGATATTGATTTTGCACTCAACTAATGCGTAATTATCGAGTATTTGCTATTAAATATAGAGGAGCTTACATGCAATCACGAGATTTCTGCGGTTGTGGAGAAAATTTCGTGGTAATGATGGAGTTATAGCCTCTCATGGCAAAGTAATATGTCTGTTTTTACTTCCACTGCCTTGTTGTCATTTGGTTACATGAAGTAGGTGGTGGCTTTCTTTTTTAATACAGATGTTACTTGTGGCACACTGCAAAATGTCTACAGACCAGTTGACCAAAATTATCCAATAATTAAAATTTAAAACAAAGTAACTAAAATTTTGGTTGCTTAATGTTTTGTAACATTCTTGATTTAATTAATGACTTTTCTGCATGCTACATCTAGTTGAATTTTCTTTTGATATGATTGTTGTAATGTAAAATGCGCAATACTATGAAATCCTTTGTATAATTCAGATAAATATATTTTTTGCATATACATATGCTCGGTTTCCTCCCTTGCAGAGGCTGAACTAATTCAGTAAATCATTAATTTATGTTATGTGTTATTGTTTATGGGGCGAATCAGGACAACATGTGTTCATAGTCTTGATGCAATAAATGTGCCAATAGCATTTTGTTTTATACAATGCTGCTCATTATCCACCACACATTTTTGATGAGTACCGATTAACTTCGTCATTAGTGATTTAGTGACAAATAGATTATGACTATCATTCAACGCCTCTACATCAGTTTTTATTGTCACTCCTCATAAAAAGGTCATAACAGAGCAAGCTACAGTGTTTGAGCATGCCATCTGCCGTTTATAGTGTTAATATCATTCATGAAGAGGAGAACTCTATAAATGTTTTTAAAAATAAATTACATTATTCAATACTCTTGTAAAAAATATTAACTGAAATAATTCTATATGTAAAAATTAAAAAAATATGTAACCGAACCCTCTGAATCAAATAAATTTTGCCAAATTCTTAAAACCTAGCGATATGGATACGCTATTAGTAATCCTCAACCATGCTATCAATAAGAGCGGGATACAAACTAACCTCCATGTACCACTGAACGATTATGATTTACCGCCTGCCTATTTATACATAAATTATGACTTCACTTCTTCAATAGTCCTTATTCTTCTCTATTTGCTAATCGTAATTTGCATCTCTCCTCTTATATACAAAGTAATTATGTTTATTTTATATTACACCTGCGTCACTACCAATGCTTTGCTTATACATGAAGATTTTAATGCTAAAAAAAATTATAAATCAAATTTTTAGAATTCTATCTGCTAAAGGTTAAATCTCCATCGCAACTCTGACTAATATACGATAATGATAAATACTAAGCAAGGAAAAAGGCGGCCAACATGCCCCCTTTTTCGGTGAATGAGATCCGGCACAAAGATAAACCGAGCTTAGGTCCACGAGTTGTAACGAGATGGATGTGGCTCAAAGAGCCTCATAGTTAGTATGGCTGAGCGCCGAACCACTAGGATCCTAAACCTTTTGAAGCGTTCACTGGCAGTTGGTAATACGTTCCATAGTGAGCACTAGAGAAGTTATCAAGCGGGAGGGACGTAAAACACAACTACCCAGCAGTGCAAATCGAATCAAATCTATCAGGAATCAAAACTAACGATGACACAAGCATCTGTTTACGTTACACACCTAAACTGTGCTGTGAGGGGCCTATCCAACATATCTCCTCGACTTGTAACTTCCAAACAAACAGATGACATTCAAATATTTTGCTGACTATTACAGGATATACATTTAGTGCTAAACCATTCAAATACTGAGCATCTATCACTAAAATTAATAGTAAAACAGTACTCTGTACGTGACTATGTCTCCCTTACATAGATGCCCAACAAACGTTATGCACAACTTGTGTTCTACCTCACATGTGGTATGACGATCTTTTTGAATTTCGATTCTCTCACATCTGTGCATTCAACCTTTACTTTTTTACCAAGTTGAATCAAATAATGACTGCTATTATGAAACCACATATGAACGATGTCCCATACTTTTTGCTCTAATGTTTATTAAAATTCAATAACAGTAACTTAATTCGAAATATTGTTAATAAATATTTTAATGACCTCGAATTAACATATGTTATGCATAGAAAAAATTAAAGAGAAATCAATGATATATATTTTACGTTTGGCTATTTTACCTGTTAAGGAACAGGTTGTTAGACGTCTTAATTTAATTGTGTGACGTCAATACCTGTTTGACCGTGTGGAGCCACCAATTTTACGACTTCGATAAGAGGTGTGTGAAACGTCAACATCCTGTTGAAGCAGCTTAATCGCTTCTAAGAAAGTTTCAAGGATCTGGATGATAATATCTTACGACCAGTGTTTTTCAATTTAAAAAAATACGACCCTAGAGAGTTGTCAGGTTACCTTAAAAGTAATACCAAATGTATTATCAAAATTTTGTTTGCAATTATTAAACTATTCCTGTTTAATGCGCAACCAGATTATTTGCAAATTTAACTGACCAAAAGTAAATATCTACATAGGAACGCCACACTGGAAAAGAGCGCTAGTGATTTAACTCCCTGAGAGAATACAAATTTTAGAAGTGTTACAGAAAAAAGTTAAGAATCAAGATAATCAGTATTGCATGAAGTATGAATGATGATTTTGCATTTTCAG
>CAJDSM010046936.1:489-17743 GCA_903981925.1 Ostrea lurida | reverse complement strand
TAAAGTGCATTTCCCAAGGACACAACGTCGGTCATGCCATGGCCATGGTTCGAACTCGCAACCTCTCGGTCGAAAGTCCGATGACCTTATCATTAGGCCACTGACGCCACAAATATGAATGCATCAGCAGGTGTCAGTTATTTCCTATGGTTGAAGTGTAGTACAGCAGACAAACAATAATCTTTCGTAACCTAAGTAAAGAATTACATTATACTTTTGACATAAAAAATCTAAAAGGTCCTTGTATATTCCTTTTTAGATAGCATCTTATCATCGAAATAACCCAAGAATGAGTTCCCCACCTCCAATATTACACATAATTGAATATTATTACCAAGGATGTACCTCAAATAGTTTGAACAAGTATGAATATTGCCAAATTGGAGCCAACGCGGTAGCCATCTTGGATTTTGAAGGTCAAAATGGCACCAATCATCAAAGTAACACTCTAGATGGATTTTCCCCTGAAATCTGCTGATTTCAACATATTCAGACAATTTTAGGATGAGGTTTAAACTTTGTAAGTTTCCCTATTTTTGGGCTAATTTGCATAATTTATGTCCAATTAACCTTAGGGTTCCAGGCATAGAGCGGAGTTGTCTTTGGATAATTTTTTTTGTCTTGGTCCAAACTAATATTCACGCTATGTGGGAACCTTTGTACTATAAAATGCAGTGTTCAACCTCTAACTAAGTCTAATCTAAGTCCCAAAGAGAGTTGGACAAACAAGGACTCCTGGACACACCTGAAATGGGATCAGGTGCCTAGGAGGAGTAAGTATCCCCTGTTGACCGGTCACACCCGCCGTGAGCCCATAGTCTTGATCAGGTATACGGAGCAATCTGTGGTCAAATCAGTGTGTGAAAAACGGCTTAACAATTGCTATGAAACACATCAGACAGCATATTGCAAAACATGGTACAAGATTCGTATTCCTCCTAGGCATCTAATCCCACATCTGGTGTGTCCAGGAGTCCATGTTTGCCCAACTATATATATATATATAGCACTGGTATGGTTGGAAAAAAGAAATCATATTTTACTTACATTCACCCATTTGCACATGCTCTTATGTTCAGGTGAATTCATAGCATAAGAATTCTCTATCAGTGGAACTACAAAGCTGAAAACATTTAAAATCAATACCATGTCAATGAAATGCAGTATTATATAACATAGTTCCATTGTTTAAGACCTAGGTATTCCTAACGCCTGAGTTACAAAGAAACCTGGGGGAAAAAAAGAAGAAAAAGCTAAACTTAAAGACGATTTGAATAATTCAAAATCAATAATGTATATATATAATCTTACCTAAAAGTAAGGTCCACAACTTACATGCAAATCACGTGATAACTTTCAATTGCTTCAGAATCTTTTTAAGGTATTCAATGTATTTAACGAAATATAAGGAGATTGAACAAGTTTGAAAGATTTAAATCAAAATAAATGTTTGTTGAATTTTTTTTCTTATTTTCACTAAGGGTAGATAATTCTTCCAAAGAGTATCAAATACATAATGATCGGCTTCTAATCATTTCCCACTCATGAGAATTTGATGTATTTCACTTTCACCAATTTTCAAACACCTGAACGGTCAAAAGCAAACTGGCGCCCACACGGTAGAAAAAAGAGGGCAGATACTGACAGGCAGTCAAAGAACGAAGCAACAATGGCAGCCGCCAACAGAAACAGACGAGGACAATCTGTGTAGGCTCTAGTTTGCCAATACATCGTGCAATTGGGTCATGTCTGACGCGTTTGGTAGCAATTAAGCTGCTCGTTATACACTGATACACTCTTGTTTTTGTATTTTATTTGGGACTCTGATATTTGGGATAAATATGATTAGTTGACACTGGAAATGCTGAATTTATCCCGTTTGTTATACTTATCAAAATATCTCAGAACGAAGCAGATATGGAAGACTCTATTCTCAAGGATATGATCAACATATGAATGAAAATTATTAAACTTGTTAAGATTTTGTAGTGTTTGTTTACTTAGTAGATCATTTTTAAAAGTTCTATATTCCTAACAAATTTAACCATGTAAAGTAATCTATTCATGCTGAACTCTGTTTAATGTTGCAAATGAGTGTTGCTAACATTCTCATTTCATTTCCTTTGAATAATACTTCGTTATATGCAACATTACTGAATTTTGTGTCGCACTCTACATACACTTCAAAAAAAAAATAAGAGAGCCGAATTTCTTTTTATAGAGGTTTCATAAAAATGTCATGTTTTATCCCTGCGTACATTGTAGATTTTTTGTGCTTTCACTTCAAGAGATCCATCATATTCCAAGTTCACATTTGCTGTTCATTTCTCCTATATATGCTGCTCAAGTACTACAAGTTTGAATGTCCTGTATTCATTTACAAGACATATATACCACTAAATTTTAATATTTAAAGAATATTTCCTTCTCATATTTCTCGACATCCTGAAGTCACATTAAATCGATACGATTAAAAGATTATTGGTTACTTATTCCGGGACAAAAATTATCTTAAAATTTCACTATGAAAAGGCGAAAATAATGAACGGTGATCAATCTCGCGAGCCCCAGAGTGCAAAATAGAGGTTGGGCGGATCCCTGGATACTCAAGAGGTGGGATCAGGTGCCTAGGAGAAGTAAGCATCCCCTGTCGACCGGTTGCACCCGCCTTGAGCCCATTGTATTGATCAGGTTACAAACGGAATAATCCGTTGTCAAAATCAAAAGAACGGCTTAACAATTACTACGAAACATGTCAGACAGCATATGACCCTATGGCAGGTTGTATTGGCAAACTAGTTCACTGATCGCTATAATGACCATAGAATTTGCGAAATGCTGACTTTGAACCATTGTCGGTGAGCCACGGATGCTTCTTATCTCTCCATCATCACCCGTGGGTCAATTCAATTCATACAGTTCGTTTCTCATTAAATATGCATGACCTCTTAGACATTTTCTTGTCTTATGATTGGTTGGGACTTGTTATGGCTCTCCGAGCAAAGTTTGGTCGGACGTGATATGATTGGATACCTCCGGTTATGCATAATTCATGAGAAATGAGCAAAAATAGCATCAGACAACCACGGGATTGAGGGAGCGTATGTGGACTCCAAACAGTGGTTTGCGATGATTACTTTGAACGTGATTGTTGAAACCCCTGCGACATAATATCTCATTTGGCTGGAAAAAAAACCTCAATAAGCCTGGTTTTCTGGTGGCTCATCGCATATTATTAATGAGTACCCTGCCTCAATTCAAAACCTGATCATACGGAGAACAAGCTTTTGCGTATCGGATAAGTTAAGACATACACACCATATGTAGGTGATGTTGGAATGCTGCTACATAAATATAGGAAGTTGACGATGGAGAAGCTTAAATTGTCCCGATTGTCATACATTTCAGTTATTGGCTTGTCGTTAATGTCTATGTTCAATAAAGTATCCAAGTGTGAAGCAGATATGGAATACAATTTTACAACACATTCTGAAATTCATCTACTTTTTGTGCCATTAGAAGTGTTGCTCACAAATGTTGAACGAAATATTGAAAGTATTCATTACTAAACATTGACATTTTAAGAACAATTCATTTGAACAAAATTCAAGTTCCTATCAGTACTTTGATTAAAAACTGACAATACTTGCACGTTTGGGGGGGGGGGGGGGTTGATTGTTGTGGTTTGTTTGTTTTTTTTTGGTGTTTTTTTGGTTTTTTTAATTTTTTTTCCTTTGCTTTGTTTTTTTTTTTCACATTAAAATTGCTATGAATTTGGCGTAATTCAATTGCTTAGTCATATCAAACATTATAAACTATATCTTTCCTTTTAGCTTGCCTTGGCCAATTCTCGAGGAAGCTTTTCTGATCTCAAGATCAATTCAGGGTAACAAAAGAAAACTCTTAGTCCATATTTGGTTTTGGTCTCTACAAAAAGCTCACCCACAATTTTCATCGCTCTAAATTGTCACTCAAGAGTATATTTAATTATTGTTTTTCAATGCCTTTCGTATTTTAACTCTGATAAAAAGCTTTTCAAGGGCCAAAAACGTGGGGTTTTTTTTATCAAAGAGTTGCAAGGAAAAGTGAATGCAGCTAAACCCGTCTACAAGCCTAAAAAAAACTTAAAACCGATAAAGCATCAGGTTAATAAAAGACGGGTCTGCATCCGAAGCAAACTGTACGTTACATATACCCGGTACAAAGTTATACTCTGATACAAGTTAATTTTTATGATTATAGACAATAAATTACTGGGATGTATGGATGAACAATGCAAAAAAAAAACCCATCTAAATCTTCCTCCAAACAAATGAAATCCTCCAGCATCCGAAACTCAGCATCTAAACTACTCAAATATATCTACATCACAAGATGCATTCTTATTTAAAGCTTGATGAAAATTGAACATATGCCTATTTAAACAGCATAAAAAAATCATCTCCTCCAGAATCCGAAACCTACACTTTATATTCAGCATCTTCTAAGTCGGTATCACCCGATAGCCATCCATGAGCGTTTGGTAAAGACAAGTAATTACTTGGATGTGGTCATTATATAGCAAGCTTGCTCCAAAAAGGTTTAACAGAGGACACTCCATGCTCTTCAAACATCCGAAACCTACAGCTGAGAATCAGCAACAATGTTTTTGTAGTCCTTCAAATCACCGGATACACCCTCCATGCAAGTTTAGTGATTGATTAGACAGTCATAATTTAATATAACCACAATAGTACACTTTCTCACAAAAACTTTAACCAGCCACAACATCCTATCTTTCTCCAGCATCCGAAGCCAGGTAATTTAAGTCCATTTATTCCTTAAGGACCCCCACACGCACCATCCATGCAAGTTTGAGGAAGATAGGACCAGTAATAAGTTAGATATATAGGTATCAATGCACACTTGCCCAAAAACTTCAAAGAAGATGGGATGCCGACGCCATAGCATTTTAAAGCTCCCTCGACTTCGTCTTGGTGAAATATAAAGCTTTAAACTAAAGTATTGTCAGTATAATAAAAATGTTTTCCTGTAAACTAACAGTATTGTATGTATAAAATGTCTTCCTGTAAACTATAATGTCAGTAAAATAAAAATAAAATAGTTTTCCTGTAACGATTTCTGAAGGTGATTGGCAGCAGGCAATAATGAGTCCCGTACCGGTTTACATCAATCATTGCGACGCGCAACAAGTATTCTATTTCATATGATTAGGACTATATCAGATAGATACCTATGAGTAAAAAGGGCAATGATCTTGGTGAGAATTGCCAAGGATAGGACAAGAGCTATACTTAGTTGTGACGAAGAATTGAATTAGATTCCAATAACATGGATTCGATGCATTGTATCTTGTAAACTGGTTGGAGAATCGAACGGCGAAGTGTATCACCAATACATCAAATAGAAATTTCTGCAAGACAGTGAGAAAAAAAAGATGTCAGAGAAAACTGATAATTTTATGGAGATTATTTTTTTTTAAGTCCAAGGACCATATAACTAGTAATAAAATGAATGGTCGAATAAAACCGAAACTTGACCTTGATCTTAACTTGTAGGTTGGCAAGGCAAGTGATAACCTAAAAATAAAAAATAAAGAATGCAATAAAGCTCTGGCAAAAACACAGGTGGAGAAAAAGTGCGGAAAACTGATAAAATCATTGAAATTTTTAAGTCAATGGGCCATAAATCAGGATGAAAAAATAAGGATTTAAACCGAAACTCGAACTTAGATCTGTAAGTTGGTATATGGAAAATGCATGTGCCAAATAGTTCAAAATGATAGTCGTGACAAACAGTGAGATAAAAAAGTGGGAAACTGATTTTAATGGAACTGATTTGTGCTTAAGTCGAGGGCCAATAACTTCAGTGAAAGAATAGAATGGATGCAATAACCAAACTCGAATTTGAATACTGTAACTTTGGTTTATGATAAGTCATGTCCAAGATGATCAAATTGAATATTCTGTAAGCAGTAAGAAAAAAGTCATGGAAAACCACCGGGAGCGGAATGGGAAGACAGAAACAAAACAGCAAAAGAAAAGCATACCTCCTCGGTTAAAACCGGTAGGGGATAATAAATAAAGTTGATAATAATAAAAAAAAAAAAACCTGTCTCACAACTAGCTAATAATTGACAATATATCTAGTAGTTAACTTATAGGAAAGAGTTTTCGCTTTTTTGTTTGTTAATTGTATACATGTCACATATTTAGAGTTTGTACATATTTAAGACGTTGAGTGTCAGTGAATATGGTCTATATCACATACGCGATCGAAAATTAACCATCACTATGCACGAGAATAACTTAATACCAGTAAACAGTTTCATCAACACATTCATTATCACACGTACGTACAATCCCCTGCACGCGACGAAGCGTTAATTGAAAACCTCCTGCTTTAATTCTTAAATATCCCGTGCGTTTGCCCTCCATAACTTTCCTTACATCATTTCTCTATAAATGTGAATAGAGTGTGTACATTTTTGAAGAATAGAGTGCATTATTTCAATGGTAATCCCAAAATAAGTAAAAATGTAAATATAAAATATAAATTTCTCAATTTTGAAAATACATGAACTGCAATCCAGCACTTTTCCATGAAGGGCTAACTCGTACATCCATTTTCTATATAAACCTCAGCATTTACGTGAACTAAGTTTCAATAATGAAAGCATAGTCTACTT
Organism: Ostrea lurida; assembly: GCA_903981925.1. Taxonomy (NCBI): domain Eukaryota; kingdom Metazoa; phylum Mollusca; class Bivalvia; order Ostreida; family Ostreidae; genus Ostrea; species Ostrea lurida. Next base: position 11,055 of record CAJDSM010046936.1, on the reverse strand, counting down.
TTCATGATGACCTAATAGTATACAGAAAGACAAGAAACTTTATTAAATATGAATTGACACCGCCAAATTTGACATAACTATATGAAGGTATTGAGCTTTCTATGGCAAAACTCATCAAAACATACTTTTAACATCGCAGGCGAAATACTATGATTTTCTCTCAGTTCTAGCCAAATAATCTTTTGTTTCGTTTTTTGTGAACTAAGTTGCGGGGCGTGCGTCATTTATTGGGTTGCCACACATCTCGCACTCAGTACGGTCGTAGTGGTTAGCGTAGGTACACGTGGAACACTGTCTAGAGGTCCACCTGACGTCCATCGACTTGGACGCCTCTTTAGTGTCTCTCGTTTCATTAGTTTTACTACATACTGAACAAATCAGATTACCCACGGGATTTCGAATCGTGCAGTATGGACATACCCATCCATTTTCTTTTAGACTATGGCTACCGAAGCGACTGCTATTTGAAGGAGACACTTGGGCATCTGTAGGGACCTTTCGAGCCACAGGAGCCGAGTGGCTAAATTGGAAGGGTTGGGTTGTACCTAATCGATCATATCTCATTTCCACTATGTCATTGTACACGTTTTCCCCGCCAATCCCTTCTTCCTCGGCGCAAACACGCAAGTTAGAAGGTGATAATTGCGCGTGAGCGTAGGATGTTGTAGGCTTGGCGATAGACGACATTTTGGACTCGGGTCCTCCCGTAGCACGGGTCAGAAGTTCTGATCGATGGCTGGCATTTTGAAAGCTACTTCCACCTACATAACCAGAGTCTCGATATGATGAACTTTCTTTTCTGGCGACCTGCTTTTGCGCTTCCGTTTTGTCATTCCTAGATTCCTGCACGAGAAGATTGTTCACCTGTTCAGGCTGTAAAATGTCGCCACGAGATCCCCAATTATACTCTTCTCCGTATCTTTTTTTTAAACTCTCTGTAACATATGACCATTCATCTGATCCTTTTTTCGGCGGCGACTCCTCTACTTTCACTTTCTCTTTACTTACTAGTTTTAGGCTTGCCATCAGGTGATCGTCCAGCGTTCCCTCCTCAAAGTTTGGATCTATCTGTTCATACTCCCTGTGTCCATCTGCATCGTCATCAATAAATGGAATATTATGATGACTCGCTCTTTCTTCAGAAGGTGAAAAAGTTACTGAATTATGATCAACTTCCGTATCATTTCTGTACTCTGATCCCGACGAAATTTTCACCAATGGATCATTTTTCTTGCCTTTCAACAACGTCACAAATTGTTCTTCCCCTCCGCTGCATTTCTGTCTCAGTGTGAAAATATCACAAGGTCGCATTGAAGTGTCCATTCTGTTTAGTATTCTTGAAACCAAGCGACATTCAACAGAAGCTACAATACATTCAAAGCCTACCGACAGAATTACATCTTGATTAAGCCTACGATTAAGAACTAAACAATCCGCGGACTCCACAAATCCAATAAGTTTAAACACCTCTTCTGATTTCTTTAGATGAGACTCGATCTTTGTTTGATAAAAGCCGCAGTATTTCTGCAAGAGAACAAATGATCTCATTTTCATAATTTCATCTTAACATCAATCAGACAATCACGTAGAAAAGCCCTTTTTGTTAATCTCATATTAAACAATGTTTATAAAGCAATGTATTACATGAATCTACGCTGTAAGTATAACTAAATACTAAGTTAAAAATTGAAATGCCACCTTCAACGTCATTTCTGAACTTTGAAAACTTGAATACACACAAATGATACAATATTTTCGAACCAGAACAATGTATATTAACACAAATTCGTGTTCATGTACATGCATTGTTTAAAGATATACATGTACAAAATATCGTTCGGCTTCGGTAGCTGAATTTTGTCAACTTTTAGGATAATAGTAGTGACTAATAAGTTTGTGTTTGTCAGCTAAAGACCGACATAATTAATACACCCACTGATCTATATACATGTAGCTCATCGGTCGAGCATTCGCTTCATGACCGGGAGCTCATAAACCTAAGACGTAAATATCTTGTAAAGTAGAAACCATCTAACGTGGATTCAGATAGTGAGAATCATGGGTCTTTTTGGACATTGAATATGAATCCAGGTGGTAGCGGAATGCGTAGTCACGTTAAAGGGGATCTGTGTCACTCTTTTGTCCAAAAAATATTTAATGAATCAAATGTAAGCCTATATGAGCTCAAGTGATTTTCTGTTAAGAAATAGATATTTTTTGCATTTAATCTGCAGCTTAATTTCATGCAGGCTAAAAACTTTTATGAATCTCTAAATCATGTACCATTAATTTTTGCATTCAATTATAATCTTAATATTCTATTATATAGGTTGTCTGGTTGTAAGATTTTAGGAGACAGATAAGTATTTCTAAGTTGCTAAAATATGTATTCTATATCTTTTTGATGATTATATTCGAAAGGTGAGATCATTGGGGTGAGAATTTTTTGCCAGCAGTGAGCGATAATATGCGCTTTTAAGAACCATAACTGACATCTATCAAATACGCGATTCGGAACGTTTTGCCAGGGCGTTTTTGACGTTTTTCTATTTCCAGAAATTGTTCAATGAGATAATGAAGTATTGATGCAAAAAGAAATCGTCGACCCATTGCTCACTTTCAAGAAATGAAACAAAATCATTGCAAATAAAGTGGTTCAATAACTTTCGTTTACCTTTATCTGACTAGGGGGGGGGGGGTGGGATGGGTGTTAAGCAACTTTTTTGAACTGAATGTAAGAATTTGGTAAATGACCCACATCACATGTACATATTTTAGTTTAGATTTAGGGAGCACTAACTTCTTAATCTTATGTAGGTGCAGAGTACTCGCTAAGTTTTGGGTGGCAGGAGAGAGGGCCCTTATTTCCCTGTTTCTGTTTACACTGGCTTCCTTAATATGAGAATGATTTCTGGTATCAATTTTCCGTAAATAAGATTTAAGATTTCTATTATTGTAGTAAAATTACTTATGTGATAGCGATTTGACAAGAAAAACGTAGTACATGTCGGGTCCCGTTCGTACTGTGTTATGTCAAAGATCTGTTTTTTTTTCTTTGTTACAATTAAGAGCACAACTTAAACGGCAATAGCACAAAGCTTACTGACTATACATTTATCCTTTTGGCAACAACCAGTAACTATCAACAATATGCCCCCAAAACTTAAAATACAAGTATGTGCATGGGGAAAATAGGAAAGTTTGGAAAGGGGGGGGGTGGGGGGGGAGAAATAGATGCAAGTAAGAGTCGTACATGAATGTCACGAAATAGAAATCAAATTATTTAGAAACGTTCAACGAGTGTTCCTCAATGTGCTGAGTATAATCCACTAATAATATCGCTTAAAATTAGCAACTATCGTGGCTGGTGAAGTCTCAATATGAGTGACAATATCATTCTCTGTAAAATATATGTTTACAGACTAGATTTTAATTAATTTTGTACATGACTCGACTCTATGGGCATTGTTTATTACTGAATTGGAACAGCACACCAGAACTCAATAAGAACATCTCTATTCTAGGACGCAAACACAGTAACACTGCAATTATGTACACTTCTCGATCGGAATTTTTTTTATTTCAACCCCCCCCCCACACAATAAATATGGGATGGGCTACATCATTAAGCATACAAGACATAAACACTACAGCATACTCACTTACACAAGCATGTTTTGATACTCACTCGTATTCTTTTGAATTCTGGTTTCAATTGAATTTTTCCATTCGAGACTATAAAATTCTACTGGGTTTCAAATGCCTCAGAGCTTTCCTACTAAATTAAAATCGTCTTCAATAGAGCTACAATTTAATATTTTGTGAAAATCGTGAGAGAATTTCCAATCCGGATTGAAAAGGCTTGAATATTCCACGATGAACTGAAAGATGGATTGTATGAAGTTTTGGATAGGGCGTGGATGTCCTCCTCTTTTGGTATTATTGATAAACATCTTGAGGCCTGTATGTTTTTTCTGTCGTAACCGCGTTCAACTTCATATTTTATAATAAGAACATGCAAAGGGGTACGGAGTGTTGGAAATAAGAATGTTTTCGTAAACAATATTAGTGGCTAATTAATATTTTTGTATATCGGGAAACAACAATTTTCACTTTCTGTGTGTATGACCGTACTTTTAATTTAAACCTTCGTCCGGACAAACCGGGTTTCCGTTGGGGGCAGGAATGATTTTGTTACAGAAATCTATACATATCAACGTTATCAGATAAATTTTTCATCGAAAATGTACTATAGAGTAATACACCAGATACAAAAACTGTGTAGATTGTTCTGAATTCTGGTTTCATTCAATCATGCTATTCTCTGAAAATAATTTTCTGTGCTAGGCCGAAGTACTTAGGTACGTAAATGAACTCTAGATAAAGCTAAATATTTGAAGTATGTAGGTTGTGGGTTATGCTATTTTGGCATAGAAATTACATCAAGTAGAATAGGATGCTATTTTTCATTGGTAAGACAGTTTAATGATACTTAAGTTATCATCACCTTCTCAAAAATATTGAAGTTTCAATGTACTTGAGTGTAACGCAAGAGAAATAAAAAATTGTTTTTTAAGCCACAGTAAAGTACATTGACAATGTTCTTTGAATACAAATAATAAAGATTAATATTAAAGAATAAAACTGAAATTTACTTTAAAAATACATGCTACATAAAAAAGATTGGCAGATTTCATGTAGACATGTATTTACCTTTTGGACAACTGTAGTATGTACCATGCTAACACGAGATGTTTAAATTTGAGCTTTAGCGGGGTCTGTGTATTTGGTGTTTATGTTGACATTATCTTATTACATTATGTTCATTCTTCTTATTCTTAGTTTGTGAATTTTGGGCAGGTAATAGATAAATATAGCTTCGTTTAATATACATGAATATCATGCGCTGCACATGACTTTTTTATTATCAGCAGATATAAAACTTTTATACGTGAATTGATTCAGCACGAATTGGTGTTCAATTTACTCAGACACAAGTTTCTCTGTCTAAGAAAGATAGGTTCTTATAAGATTACAATGATGTTATTAAAAGATCTTAATAGTATTAAATACGTGGAACATGGAAATGTTTAGGCGCTTGTGAGGGATACCTCATGTAATACATAAATATCGTTGGATTGTATATATAGTTTAGCTGTATGTAGCGGTACGGTATATGATGTGCTTGATGCATGGAATTGGATTGTAGTTCATAAAATGAGAGAGAGACAGACAAGACATGATTACATGTATTAGCACATTTATCTAAGCAGATGATCGGAAGGTTTTTCCAGCTAAAGTTATAATTTCAAATGCTATTACTTTTGTTATTAACCATTGATCTTTTCAATTATAACATATATAGTTTCAAAAGCGTGTGTATCTTATGATGGTTAGAATCTTAGCAACACTATTTCTCAAAACATTCTCAATAAATCTATCTATTAAGTTAGGGATAATCAGTCAACTTCCTATAGAATGAGAAAACATCATGGATGCTGGGCATACGATGCTGACCACTCCATTGCAGTCAAATATAACAGTAATATAGTATTTTCTTACATTAGTCATAACAGATTTTTAGAAATATTGAATGGCAGTAATTTCATATGTGTGTAAGTTTTTTAATACATTTACAGTAGCATATGAATATCGTAATTTGTATCTAGATTTGATACACAGTGGCACTCTATTGCAATTTTTGGAATAGAGCATGGACTTTATGAGTTATTGAATGTTAAGATATGTTTTATAAATCATAATTCTAGATAACAGCAATAATTTGTGCTCATGGTAGAGTTCCCACCCCGGCAATTAAGCCCTTAATAGTAATTCCTTTTGTAAATATAGAGGGCTGATATAATTCTGCTAATGTAGTTTTAATGACACATACATGTATCTCCATGATGTGCAGTGGGCTTTATTCCATTTTTTTATATTTAATTTTTACTGTTCATTTACTGACACAGTAAGTTTGAAGGTAATTAAATATTCCTACTTGTATTACTATAGAGATTCAATGCAGGCATGTTGTTAAAGAATTGACGAAATGGCTATTATTTATGTGTAAAATATTCAAAAACATTCTAAAAGAGTACATTAGAATTTCATCCAATGCGGTAGTAAAAATACAGTATAAGCCATGGCATGTTGTAAACATTACAGACAATTTTCAAAATAATAATGATGAAATTATATTCCTCATGTGAAGAGTTTATATAGGTTTACAAAAACCGATTTCAAATCAAAAATTCTTTATAATGAAGTAAAAGACAGAGATTTGATTAAAAAGTCAAATTTATTATAAAAATATGTAATACATATCACGGGATTTTTTTACCTTGGATCAGGACGGCCAGGGCCATCATATTCTAGGGGAAAATAGCGACAGTTGGTGAAATTGGTAACATTTATTTACGCTCTTATTAGAAAACAGAACAATTATTAAACACATAATCAAGCATTAATGTACTGCTTAGGCAGAGTATGGTAATAGAAACTATGATATCGATTCAATGCGGTCAATTGGTGATATTGGGCTTAATTTAAAGAAGCTTAAATTTCATGTCTTGGGAAGAAAAAATGTTCAAAATTAATTTTGCAAATAAAAGATTATTAAGTCACTTGAGGTTGGATGTCTCCATGAGATGACATCCATTCACTGATAGATGCTGTTAGTCCTCGGTGGGTTGGTCCAGAAAATAATATGGCATGATTCGCAGTAGTAACATTTTTGTGGAAATATTACGCATATGAGCAGATTGTATACTAATTCCCGCAGTATTAAACGATATCACCCAGAAAGATCAGTGGAAGAGCATGGGGTGTATTCTATTAGGAAGCTGAATCTGCTTTGAGCGTTTTCCGTACTCTATCATGATCACCTCCCGGCCCTTGGAATAAACTATATAGACAGGTAGGTTCTGTCACTGCTCCAAACTGTGAGGAGAAAAAAAAAAACGCAAAGGCCAATTTTTTCGTTAATGTGGGTCGACACTATCAATCTCCACCTCAGTTTATGAGTCACTTCCAGCAAACTCGTAATTGCCTCATGATGTCTCTTAATTAATTTTTTGATCATTGGAATATAATTAATTTGAATGAAGGCTTGACAGTCTTGCTATATGCAAATTTTAATTTTTTTAAAGAGATAAAATAACTAATTCAATTTTGGCTCACCATGATTGTAGTGTATTTCTTGTATAACGATTCCCGGACTTAAAATGCATGTTCAACTAACATAGCAATTATGAATAATTTGCTCTAACATATAATTAATAAACTCTCTGTTGCTTTCTTGATTTTTCATTCTCACTGTTCTTTTTGTTCGTGTTTAATATTCCGCGAATATTAATCAAACAGTACAGGATTTTTTTTAAATGTTAGCATTTTTTCTTATCATTCACTTGGGAAATTTTTAGGTGTTATTTGGTGAGGAAAAATAAGTCCATGCTTTTTCACATTGGAATGGCCGCCGATAATTTATCGCGGCGGAGGCCGAATTTCGGCCTCCTAGAGACTAAACAAACCTGATACATGTATTATCGTTCATTCTTAATTCATTAAGAATTAGGGGTACATCAGTCAGTGATTTTTCTATATTTTTGCAAGCAGTCTGGAACGATATAGACTCTAAAATCTAAACTTTAATTCTACTATTTCCACTTTGTGAGACTAATAAGTAGTGCTGACTTAGTCGATGTTTTACAAGGGTCCCGGGTTTTTTGGCTGGTGGCTTTTCGAATTGGGAAATGGTTGAATATTTCGGTCAATGGGAAAAATTTGTGTTGATAATTTGTCAGTGTCGAATTGGAAAAGAAAATCAACTTTTAATCGCTACACAAAAGTTTAATAAAACATAGTCAAAACCATCATATTGAGGCCTTATCTAAGCATCTTATTTTCTTTTTAAATTTTCGTAAACTTTTTTAATTCTATCTAAGAAAAATATAATCGATAAATCAATTCCTGATACTCTTATGTCGAAGATTTATATACAGGGATTGATCTTCACGATTACTCAAAATTGCAATCGTTATAATGCGATTATTACTATTTGGAGGGGGTTTTTTGTGTAATCGATATTAATTAATATTACAGTCATTTTTTTTTTTTCTTGCAGTATCGATTACAAATACGATTACTTACAGAGGATGTATTGATTAATAATCATCTTTTGAAGCGACAATGAAATGTTTGATGTTAGATTGATTTATTGAAACAAAGCAAATTCCTCGGCGTTGAAATGATAAATTCTGCAAGTCACATAGAATTACTTAATCATCCAGGAGTTTTTGAAAAGTTTCATCATTCAGTCTGCAATATTGTAGAAAAGAATTTTCAGAATGCTAGAAATCCTTTCTAAATGGAGCTGAAGTAGGCTAGGATATAGTCTACTCGTATAAGAATCGCAATATTATGCAATTTAAAAAGGCACCCAAATGGTGAGCAAATAATATGTGATGTTACAAGACAATGTTTCATAAACTGAAATTAGAACTCTATCCATTATCGCTGGAAAATAATGGTTGAATAACAGAATTCAATTATTTTAAGCTCAAATGAATTGTATAAACATGCTATAAATATTCCTTACTATATTAAATTTTAGATGAACAAGTCATCTATTTAATAATTCAAACAGCCATTGCAAAGGAACTAATTACCAATTCAATGGACAATATTCAGAATAAGAAGTACTGAATGTAATTGAAAAAGTAATTATAATTAAAACACAAATTTAACTGTCATCGTAATACGATTAATTACGATTAATAAGTAATTGAAAATAGCTCAATAAGATTACGTTAGTCTGTGAAAAAAATAATTGATACAATCGACTTATAGAATTATTCGATATTTTAATTACCCATCCTGGTCTTAAATAAATATATTTTCAATATGAGTTTATCTTTTTTAATAAATGATTTCCTTTTTTCCTTGTTTATTAGTTGGAAAATGGAAAGCTTTCAGTAAAGATAAGGCAATTATGGGGGTTGGAACAGGGCCGATCAACCAAATGGCCTTCAAAAATGGGCATGGACAACGTTCTGAGTGTCTGAGCTAAAATGTTAGATTGTTAGATTTCATTCCCCATTTTTTGTGTGGATTTACAATGCTTCCTTAGGGTTTTCTAAATGTCAGAGCAGGGAGAAGGCTAAAAATTTGAACGTTGCATTAACTGTTGGTATGAGGTTAATGAAGATAGGCACTTACAATTCTTCATCAAATGTAACAAGGCGAAGCTTGTTTTTATTCAATAAATCTTACATAAAGATTAGTTTCACACAAATGCCATGTTAACAAATGGATGTGGATCCTAGAAAATGTTTAATTGTGATTGAAATGATATATGTGATAATGAAAGATCTGTTTAAAAACGGAACGTATTATTAAGCTAACAGCATTATTTAATTGAAAGCAGACGTAAATTCAAAATAACTCAGCTTTGTTTAACAATGTGATTGATTTTTCTTTTTTGTCAGGATTGCCTTCTGATGTATCTCATTTGTCTTCAACGACAATGAGTTTAGATAGATTTTTGAGCATTCAGAATTACCGAAGGAGCATTGTAAAATGAAATCTAATTTGGAACATGTTTTAGGCTCAACAAAGTCGTCCATGCCCTTTAAAAAAAAAATCAACGACATTGACTTTACCAAAATAATATACATAAATATAGGCTAAAAAGTATATTCATAAAATGAAAAGATAGGTCGGCAATACGAATGATTCTAAAATAAAAAATTAAAATCAAAACAATCCTGAGGAGTTAATTTGTTTGGTACAGTATTTTAAACTTTTAAAATTTCTGTGATAAAGAATAATGGGTTTAGATAAAAGAACATCCACCCTATACAAATTCAGAGGGTCTACATGTATGTAATTATTATAGAAATGCTTTAGATCCACTTTTAACATCTCAGAAAAATAGAATGTACGTCACTATAAACTAATCAGCATGATTGGTTAATATCAATACGGAATTAAATTGGCACTTTACGTTTAATATCACTTAGATAATGTATCTAGCAAGTTTATTCCTGTGGAAAAAAAAAGACATTGCTAATATGAAAGAAAAAAAAATAAAGAGGGCATGATGATCTCGTATGCCCAAACTACTTTTTATAGTGATGATAAGGTGACATTTTACAAACATCACTTCAAGGAAGTTTCTTAATTAATATCGAATTTCCAAGTCAACTTTATATTTTTTCCATCATCTTGTGGTATGTTCTAGTTACCTTAAACAATTATATCAATTTTTTTTTATAGTTTGAAATTGTTCAATAAAGTGAGATATACTTTTATTCTCAAATAATTCACCCAAAGACATCCTCTGTCGCACTAAGTCATATGTGTTAATGTCCTTCACAGGGCACCCAAACAGTTTCCATGAAAACACATTCTGTGTATTTCATAGCCTAAAACAAAATATATGAAACACATATAAAGTTTCTACCTTTTCCTGTATTCATTCGACAGTAATATAAAATTATTTGTGCCAATTTAGACTCAATATTCTAAATTTAAATTCTAAGGACATGGGAGGCTCGGCTTAGGGAC
>CAJDSM010046934.1:2180-16634 GCA_903981925.1 Ostrea lurida | reverse complement strand
CTTTTCATACATGCACATTTGAAATATTCTAGTATATTAAATGTTTTACTTTCGATACAAATGAAAATGACAGCTATTTCTCCATGAATATGAACAACGTGCGCATAGCAAAAATAAAAGTAAAAATGTAAATATAAAAAAATAATTTCATATTTGAAAATACATGAGGGTAAAAACAAAAAACTTCACGCCGGCCTACTTTTTTTGAAGTGCTAACGCGCATCAAGAATGACGCAGGCGGAAAGCGTCACGGTTCATGTCCTCACATTAGAATTTTAAATTTGACGGTAACATTCATCATTAATATCAATAAATACAAATGATTAAAAAGCAGTTAAACCGAAAGCAGAAAAGGGTATCACTTGCATGTAATTAAGAAAAACTGATAATTCAACAAGAAAATTCACAATATTATCAAGAACTAATTATAAAATTCTAAACTTAAAAACTATTCATTCATGTTTTCAGTAGTCATTATTTACAGCATTAGTCTTACTTACTGCAACATGTGAGTAAAATTTTAATCAAAAGTCTTACGGTAATATTGCAATATCACATGTATAAAAATATTATTATCATCATGATTTTACGAGGCATTTCAGAACTCGCTTAAATGTGAGGAAATATTTTTTCTAATTATATAATTATACAAGTGACTTAATTACAACTGTCTAATATACCAATATATATATTGTATATTTTGGGGGGAAAATCACTGCCTGTCTGCCTGCGAATTATAACCTAATTTCTCCTTAGTAACAATAAACGGAATGCCAGATGGTGTGAAACGAATCCTTATTGCCTTACAAATGGCTAGGTGAGAAAAGCTCTAGAGTGCTATCTGCAGACTTTCAATTTTCTTTATTTTCTGATCCTAACATAAATCTTTCATTCACATCTCACTTGTTATATTTTCCATAATCATGAAGATTCTTGTCGCGCCACACTGCAAGTAATACATTAAGTAGACAATGTTTTAAACAGGTTCTGAGTATTTCTAATGCTGAACTATTCATTGCAATCTCTGATTTTGAAATATGTATTTCAAAATTAGAGATTGCATAGCTCTGCCATGGTTACATTAAATAAAGTCTTTTGGAGCCAGGACCCGGAACTGGATCCGGACCGCCACCAAAATTTAATGGGGACTTCCTTAAACCAAGATACAGCTGTGTATTTATAAGCGATCTGACCATTAGTTTTTGCATAAAGTTCCTAACAGAAAAATCCACAAACAAATAAATACATAGATAAACGCCTCCAATTTTATAACCTCCGTAATAGGCGGAAACTTCAAAAAATCATCGTATGATATGTAAATGATATTGCGTCGAAGAAATAAAATCTTGTAAATTTCAAACATATTTCATTCAAAACACACAGTATCATAACACAACAAATACTAGTACAGGTATATTGCAAGCTGGAAACATGGTGCAAATGCACGTGCGTCTTTGCAAATTGTTCTTATTAATTAGCAGAAGGGATTAATTTTTATCGAAAAGGTGACAACAGTTTGGGCAATGTCCGTCGTTTCGTGTCGTACTAATTTAATTTCCGAGATTTCACTTAACCTATTACGGAATTAAGAAGGCCATTCTGTAATCTCATAAAATACGTGTTTCATTTCCGGAAGAGTATTCAAAGAGCCAGACAGTACTTCATTGTGAAGATCTCCGACTTCAGACAAAACATCCCAGTACACATGCATTTAAAATTTCCCTTCGCTAATTGCAAAGAATGCGATTGTCATCATGTAGCACGTGGAACTACACGTGGTATAAAAACTGAATAGTACATCACAGGAGGGATAAATAAAATTATTGCACAAAGTAAAAATAACGGTAGTCTAAGTGGCTGGCTAATGGCACTGAAGGGAAAATCATTCGCTGCGCGTCTCCGTTAGAATGAATTCTTTTACCATCCTTTATAAGCAGTGTCACATCTGCCTTTTTGGCAGCGTTTAAACACGATTGTTCCTGGATTTGCCGTCGTTTCGTCTTGTACCGTCTATTTTGAAACCATATTTTGATTTGTGTCTCGGTAAGTTTTAAGGTGTTGGCCAAGTCGGTCCTTTCCGGTCCCGACAAGTAGCGCTGGTGCCGGAAACGCCGCTCCAATTCAAAGACTTGCGCATGCGAGAAGGCAGCTCTTGATCTCTTCTTCCTCGGCTTACAAGGTATCAGCTGTTTCATTTGTACATCGTCTTTTCCTTCATTGTTCTCTGAAATAAAAATGTGATTATAGTAATTTACAGAAAAGAGACATACATAATATATATTTATAATGAAGCAGCGCTTTTTCACAATACATTTGAAGTGTAGATAACTTTAAAAGAAATTTACATGTACTTCTATATTGTCGGGCACACTACATGTAACTCTATACATTAAAGCTTAACGTGCTACGCCATAGGTATATTTTAAAAAATCTAATTTTAAAGGACGATCTTTATAGTCGGCCGAAATGATGCCGCTTTTAAGTGGTTTACTCAGACTGTGACGTGCTAACTTTTCCACAGCATCTTGTCTTGGAATAGCTAAAATTAACATTTGAGTACATGATTGTATTTTTGCAGTAAATTTGAAGGTTATCACGTAAAGAAAAACTAAAGGTATTCGTACATATGCACATTCCATGCTAATAGACTGTTTGTGGCACCTTGTGAATACAGCAAACGGAAAATTAACATTTTATGCGTATTAGGAATGGGGTATCATTTTCCATTGTTTCTGTATATGTAGATATGTTTGAATACTGCCGTATATATTGACCTTTCTTTTCATCGTTTTAATACATGAACAGTTATCAGTAAAATGGCCAATCAGATTAATAAGAATATTCATGATAAATAGTATTCCAAATACATGTCATACTTACGATTTTGTAAGAATTCCCGGTCTGATTGCGTGGAATTGTAACTACGGTTTGATAGACTTGATTCAACATCCGAAGAACAAACAGAAGTCACGCGTGACGTGCTGGATACTTCCGAATCTGAATCTGAACCTTCGACATCAACGCTGTTGTCTTCCTCCGGAATCCCAAAAGTCACGCTCAGATCTACACCTTTAGTAGAAGGACTGTCCTCGCACCTCGTCTCCTTCCTATCACGTTTAGAAAATAAACTTCCATTCAGAATATTGTCAATCGTAAAGGGGGTATTTTGATGTCCCTGCATATTACAGATAGTCCGGTTTGGTAATGATCGTAAAAATTTTAAATATGGTCCCAAGATAATTTGAAAGCATGTTGTGTATTGCATATTTATTTTCAGCGAATGGCTTTAACCACGCCCCCTTGCTTTATCTGTCTTTCGATTGGTTCCATGATTCACTAAAAGGTTTTTATACAACGTTTGAGATAAGATGAAAAATTGATCAAAATCCAGAAGGGTGAAAAAGTTTCAAAACGTCGAGATTTTACTTCTTCCTTGCCAGACCATTTGGGATCAGGTCTGTTTTGGCCAAAAAGTAAAATAAATATAAATCAATTGAAGATCGTGGGATGAAAGTTAGTGAGCAGACAAACGGGGTCTATATAATGAGAGGGTATGATTTAAAAGTAGGCGTTATAATGGATTAGTAAGTGTTGATTAAAGCCCTAATCCCACGGAGGTTAATTTGTTTACAATGTGAAGAGTTTGTTCGACAACAGGCACAGCATGTGATATAAACAATTTATCTTGGAAACAATTTACAGAATTTCTCTGTGTATATTTCTAACTTGCAATAATGAATATATCTCGACAAACTTTCAATCCCATTCCTCTTAGTGTTGTTTGGACAAATTAGCAGCTGTCTGTTTTCCTGTTTTCAAAACTTCTACGAGAAATAAAACTTTGATGATTATCTGGTTTTTCTAGGGGTGAAGATATTGTAAGAGTTTATTTCTACATGTGTCACTTTGATGGACGTCTAAACGAGTTAATTCCAAAAGGCGAGTGCCATGTCGCCTTGTCAATAGATTATCATCTAATAAGTGGAAGGTCAGGTAGCGGTCCCGACCCTTTCCGACGAATCCCGAACTTTGAGACACGAAGGATCAGAGATTGTCCTGTGGGGTCAGATAAGACTCACACTGCTTCTATAACAGGCACTTCTCCCTTTTAAGTGATTATTTTTATCAATGAGAATCCACATTTGAACCAGCCCATAAAATGCACTTTTTATATCTAGGTGTGTGTATGTCTGAGAGTGGTTTTGAATTAACGGTTTTTGTTTTACCATAAATATACATATTAACTTAATATGATTTATCTACGATGTTATAAGCTTAAATTATAAAATCTTAGTTTAAAGAATGGAATATCAATGTACATGTATCTCCCGGTATATACATAACACATATATATATACGATACAGGTTATGTAATATACTAATTCAGAATTTTTTCGTCAAATACGTTGTGAGTCTTTTCATGACTTTACCTGAATAAAATGAAAAACAAAAGGTGCAGATTTGTAAGTAATAAATATATAGAATGAAACAGAATAGAATTCAGAATTTGCTAATTTCCAAATCAAAATTCCTTATCTTTATTCATGGCATACAACTATCAAGATTACATAGAAATACACGATAAGCATTTATAAATGAACGCATTTTTGTATATACTTGCTACTTTGATTATTGCTTATAATTTGTTGGAACTCTCTAGTTTATATTTAAAAGTTAAAAGAGCAAAGATATATAGAGAGATATCTTAAATTTATTTTCTAGCCTTTTTTGCAGTTCAAAAAAAATATTACGGAAAGCAGGGAGGATTGTGGATGTAGTTTTCTAAATATAGAAATTTAAAAGCATTAAAATTTTATCTCAAATTAAAATGATGCAAGATGAAGGACTCTATTATATGTGTAACCATAACGATATTACCATAGAGGGAACTGACAAGCTATTGAGGAATGGAAATGGTATTGGATTAAACATTCATTGATATTTTTGGACGTCTTTTGCGCTATTAGCACGGAACGGTCAAGACAAATTGAATGTTAGTGCTGTGCAACATTTCGTATCATTTCCACAATAAGCGTACAAAATAAACCAGATAAATTTGATGCAAATTAAAGCATAAAATANATACAAAATAAACCAGATCATAAATTTGATGCAAATTAAAGCATAAAATAGGCCGCTAAAATTCTGAATATTCTATTTCCAAAGAAACATACAGAAACGATCAACATATATACTCTTGCCCCCTATATTTTGCTCATGGATGTTCTTCTACTCTGGCCATTTTTAATTAGGCAACTAGATTGCAGTTGAGAATTGATTTCTAAAATGTAAACGCATCATAATGTAGAGAGACAAATGGAGCAAATATACAATCGTTTGATTTTGAATGTCAAAAAATTGCCGATTCATCGGTGTTCTAGTTGAAAGGCATATCCCGTGTTACATGATGATGGCGATGTTATTTGCTGGACTGGCTGTACTGACTGTAAATTTGGTTTGCATACTGAGATTTAACGCAAAGCAACAATCACAATATACAAAAATTAAAATATTTGAAGCCGCAGCATATCCAAACCAAAATAATGTTATTCATATTTTGATTTATACATATTTCTGAAACTCTTTATTCAGAACACAAATATTATTGATAAAATTCAATGTATTGAAACATTAAAGCAAAGACTTCCCCTTGTCCCCATGTTATAAAGTATAACACAATCACAAATAGATCGGCCGCTCCTGCGGTCGATAATAAAAGAAAACAAAAAGTAATAATAATGATAATTGGAAAGAATAATAAAGAAAGGAATGGAAAAAACCAACCAAACGAAAAAAAAACCCAAAAAAAACCCCAAAAAACAAACAAACAACAACAAACAAAAAAGACCAAAAAAAAAAAAAAAAAAAAAAAAAAACAAACAACAAAACTTAACACAAACAAACAAACAAAAACTATTGTTATACTAGTAATCGTTGAATGTTTATAGATTTGTCGATGAACAAACTAATTAAAAACAGATCACTTAAATATAGTGCAGAGTGCTTTGCGCACACGAGAGATCTGATCAGATCGATCTAATCGATGAAATACTTTAAAGCTTGAAATTGACCGCGTACAGGGAACTCCGTTTTGTAGGTACTTTATAACATTTATTCCATGCATGGAACAACTAAAATGGTTCATGTTTTGTACAACTTGCGATTCATACTGGTATTGTGTCCTACTGCAGAGAAGATCTAGGCATTTGATTGGACAACAAGCTGAGGACATGAGACCATTTACTGCGTGTGACGTCATACATGTCACAACTGCGGAGGCACAATTTGGGATTTTAGGGCTAATAGGTTACTTACAGACCTACATGTATAATTAATAACTTTCTAACATTAAATATGATATTGAAATTTTTAAAGAGTATAAATGTCCTTGTCTAAAAGGCAGCTGGAACACTAACATTCTGACAACATCTTTCACTGTCTATTGCCAAGTAACCCTTTTACACTTGGGTGGAGTGAGGAAATTCGTGTAAAGTGCGCTTCCCAAGGACACAACGTTGGTCCTGCCGCAGCCAGGACTCGAACTAACGTATGACTTATCGGTCGAGAGTCCGGCGACCTAACCACTAGGCCACATACGTCACTTTGCAAGAATAAGACCGTACAAAATTTGGTTCATTTTCTAAGGTATTAAAGCAAGCATAAATGATGATCAATGGATATGGAAAACAAAATACACTGTATAATGTAATCTAGTGATAACGTAAAAATATTGTATTTTTGCAACCAAATCTTTGAATTACTCAATAATAATGAATTTATGAATTTAATTGAATCAAATGAATCTCAATATTTTATAACCAGTTTTATCCCGTAAACCAATATAGGTTGACACCATGAATCAGAATTTAACCATTTAGATGTATTTAAAAAATAATTCATAACTGTATCTATTAACTATACACGCGTTTTCAAGTCATTGGACGTACCCTCTTCATTTATCACAAATTATCACTTACGTAGTTTCATAAAATGTGTTTTAATGATGCCCGATCCTAACCTTTGGCTATATCAACAGAAGCGAAGGATCTCAATAGATATACGAGTATTTGGTGCAGAACTTTCATTCACCTCGAGACTGTTATCACATGATTACGACTCGGAAAAGGCAGTGGCTTTCATCTTACCCTAACCAGATGCAGATTACATGAACATTTTGGCGAATTTTATTTTGCTAATCAACAAGTCTAATTACATTGAGTAGGCAAATAATCTCATAAGCGTCAATTAGACCTGTGAAGCTGTTAATTGTAACAGGTCTAATGGAAGCTCAACAATTTCCAGATAAGGGCGAGTTCTCATTTATAAAAACAATACCAATGCAATCAGTCGTGGTGTACCTGCGATATTTTCACTTGGGAAACTTGTTTTACTTGTGAATGAATTTATTTATTTTCGTAGAGATATATATTTTCGTGGTTTGAGAAATAAAATCTGGTTATGTTCTCAATTTTGCAGTAGACAAGTTTAACTATTGTTTTATCTGGTTATTACGAAAGCAGCGAAAAGTAGATTCTATATATACATCAAATCGAAGTGTGAATTCTAAAACATATTCTTTGCGAACAAAATGTACATTTGATATTTAATTACAACACTCATAATTTGGTTAGAACAAAACACGATTATTATTATAGCTATTATAATCGTACAAGTTCAGTTCACTTTTGTTGTGAACATCGCATACGATCGCTGAGAGTATTATGTACACATATACATCACAAAACGTCATTTTAAATCTTTTAAAAGTGTCCGTTCCGGTATAATATCCGAATAACCTGGGTGATATATATATATATATGATATGAATTACATTTTTTTTTAAATCTAATAAACCATGACTGATGAAATTTANGGCTATATATATGATATGAATTACATTTTTTTTAAAATCTAATAAACCATGACTGATGAAATTTAATTGATTTTCTATATTTGATAAAGATAAAACACATAAGTTTCTTTCAAGTCGTATTAACTGGGTTCATAAACGTTTCGCTTAACTTCAGGCTTTTCCACGAGTATGACGTTTCCAGACGACACTTTGGACGATTTTTTTTTCGACATGGCCGCGTTGCCCTTGAGTTAGTTTTTTTTCTTAAGAAATGTTAATCTAACTCCGTATTTAACTTTAATTTTTTTTAAATTGAGTCCAGAGTAATGCGGCCCATGTGAATTTCAATAGTGAAATTGACTGTTGTAGATATCCGGTTTGGGGAAAACGATTGCGCAATATTTCTTGGTTCATGTTATGGATAAACGTGTTCTTTAATTTTATTTATCCAAAATGTAATGCCAGATATGACATACTGTGGGTCAAGTTCTTTTGGAACTTGTAATTCGTAACTTAGTCATTTACCCGACATGAGATTTGCGACATTGATACCCTACTGACTAACGTACCAATCATAAACATGAAGAGGCTTTGATGCTGGAAATATTGTTATTGGGATGAAACTGTATGTACAAAATGATTCAATAAAGATACTGAAGTATCAAATATAAATAACAATAATTATTATTAGCTATTTTGGCCGGGTTGCACATGTCTTGACATTCCTCAAACTTTGTACAGCTGTTGTGGACACATTGAAGGTGTGCATGTGATCTACGTCAGCAGACCAAAGGATGTGACTTTAATCAAATTGAAAATCGCCCCTGTGTAATGGTCAAAATTAATGTAAGAATTCAACAAATTATTTTCTGCACGTATGACAGTTTTATTAGGGTGATAAAAATCTTGTGAGTTTTTGCATTGGTGCATCCGAGATCATCATGAAATACAAGAATTTGCTAAAAATCACCACATTTCTGTGATAAAATGTCCAATTACATATAGAGCACAGAGATGGACCAGGAATATGTTGTCAAACTTAACTTTTAAACTGACAAAAAATAAAATTGGTCCAAGCCTGTGTTTTATGATTTTTGGACATTTCATTACAAAAATGTGGTGATTTTAAGCATATCTTGTATTTCGTGATCTTTCATTTTTGAGGCAGTAGATCTCAGTTACATCAATGTAAAACTTCAAAATTTTCTCCACCCTGATAAACTATCATGCATAGACTATCATTTGCGCAGAAAATAATTTGTTGAAATTTCACTTTTAATTTTGACTATTTCACAGGGCCGATTTTCCCATTACGTCACATTAAGAAGTCATTGCATTTTAAGGTTAGTAATTTTGTCTTGATCATTTTGTAAATTGTTTTTAATGGACAATATATTCGCAAATTGCTTAGTGTATAAAGAAATAGATAATATGAACAAATTTGCATAATCAAGGGAAAAGGGACCAAATTAACTTTACAATAAGATTTTATTATAACAACTGTTGTTAATTTCAATAAATCATATGCGTAATGAAAAAATGAGATGACGATCCACTTAGTTGTGACCATATACATATGCTGTAGTTTTCAGGACTAGCTCTCTTTGCTACCACATCCGAACCATGTACATATTTTTTCTGTTGATTTGACAAATAAGAGGTTGTTCTGTTGAAAATAAATCAAGATTTCATTTGATCTAAACTTAGCCTAACTAAATGTTTTTCTCCCTAAATTGTATTTGTCTCATTAAAAATCCGAGAGGTCTATGTACATGTGCAGCAGCTACTAAAGCCACGGGTGACGTCATCACCGTAGACAAGTCACTCTGATTTCACTCGTCCTTAACCGCAACCGAAGACATAGGTCGATCGTGAAGAGGTTGATCGTGAAGTAACAATAATTCACTGGGTGCGCGCGCAAATCTTTGCCTAATGTTTCATTTTCATAGCAAATTCAGTTTTGATATCATTAATTTAAGTCTTACTCATTTTTTAAAATAAAATGAAACTTGATGGTGGTAGAAAGATCTGTGCTGTGAATATTTTATTTGTTTCCCACTTGATACCATAACGTATGTTTGTGACGTCATAGTTACATTTGTGTACGAATATAGCATCAGACTCTACGAAATTTATTTGCTATTACAGAAAATATCTGAGAATTTACGAATTCAGTGCCACAGGCGAACATATCCGCAAATGACGTCACTCTCCGTAGTTTTAAAACTACTCGAATGTTCCCCTTCATTTGAATTTCCACCGCCATTTCATAAATGATATATGTAAAAGTGAGAGAATTCTTCTATTTCTAATTTACCGCATTTTACTGAATATATGTGATTTTAAAAAAAAACTTGGAGCTCGCCAATGAGCACTTCATGCTTTGCTCGGTCTTACGGTCACATCTTTATATATATTTGATATGTATTTAGCAAATTATGTAAGTCGTATAATATACGAGAACTAAAACGGGAAACACATGTCTAAATGTTAAGTCGGCGTCTGATCCCCACTTAGAATCGCCCTGAGAGACCAAGCGTCTTGGAGGTCTATCACAAAACCTAGTATGTAAAGTTTTAATATCAGCGGAATTAAAATGTCCAATATTTTGTCATCATTTGGGATCAAGTGAGATCCATGTGAGGACTGAATTGCCTAAAAGCACCTGTAAATATTTAGATTAATCCCAATGTCAACACTTTGTTGTTGCTACCAGATTACAAGGAAGGAAAAGTAGCAATTAAAATATATTATGTTTTCTATTAAAAACGTGGTTATATCAAAATTAAATTGAGGAAAATCAATTTGTTTCAGTTTAGCATTATACAGATATTGTATGTTGGAAACATACCGCTATCGTTTGCCCGTAAATATCCCTCTCGTCTTTGTTTTAAATTGATTCACTCATGTAATAAAACATTGCTCGGTCGTTTTGATAATCATTCTACAACGAAACATTGAAACCGAAGAGAACACTTTCAAATTCGTATCCCAACATTAAAACATAAGTTTTTAAATTGTAAATTAGATGGTTATCATATGTTTTAATTAGATCCCCTCTATAAAGCAAATATCGAAATGCTCTAAAAAATTTCCTCTCTTGGACTCTATCCTTCTCGTGGAGGTTTTATATTTGGAAATATTTGTTTATCTAGAAGAGTAATTCTATCTGCTAACTCCTCTATTTACACGTTTTCTGTGTAAAACTATTTGAGGTTTACGCGGGGATTACCGACACCAGGGTTCGTACTCATTTGGTGATTCATGTGTCGAAGATCTGCTGACGACTTCTTTGGAGCAATAATGTGGGGGCCATCAACCTAAAGCTATCCCACGACTGCTTACCCTGGGTAGCGGATCTTAATCGTCCACGCATTACTTAGGGTCAACAGTGATACCGAGGACAATTTATTTTGGAGGATATGTGTTCGTAAACTAAAACAAACCGTGGATTATGGATACCAATGAAATTTCAATGACGAACGATCTGGAACGAGTTAACATAAATCTAAACGCATTCACTGATTTTCAGTTCTGACATTCAAATTGTAAGAGACAAGAAACAGTTTCAATTCCTTCTAACATTAGGACACTTCCACGGACCATTCCGCCTGCATATACTTTTTATCACAAAAATTCATATAATCTATTGTATTACTGGGACACGCATTCATGTTTATCAGTCCATTTGTTTTGTTGAAATGGTTTATACATACCCCGGGGGGGGGGCACTTCATAATCTTTATGGTAGGGACGTGCCGCCTGACATCACAGACCCCCCCCCCCCCCCCTGCTGACATCACAGACCCCCACCCTTTTCATATATTTAGTTTGAGAATTGTATAACTTTTCATATAATTTTCTGTTCAAATGTTGACCTTTTCCCATATGACATTCATGGAAACTGCTGCTGATAAACAATACAGGATGGACAAGGTGGTCATAAAGTTCCTTTCTATCAACGAACCAACTGGGTCTGCCATAAATTTTTTTGTGTTATCTAATTAAAAACCAGATTAACTATGTTGCTATTCATATAATTAATTGAGTAAACATTAATGACCTTATCATATACTAGTATTTCATGCTGATTTCTATACCTTGTCATATATTCTGAATTGGAAAAAAGGCTACCTATTCCAGCGGCAACGTCCCTATCTATTAATTAGTACATGTAATATAGGAAAGTGCCCCCCCCCCCCCCCCCCCGCTCACATCATACACAACCTAAGTTGGCATTTCCCAATGATAAGTCAACTCAACATTTTTCTGTCGCATTCAAATACGGTAGGCTCCGGAAACCCCACGTTTTCAGTAGACCATTTTGACTCCAGGTCGTTCCATAATATACATGTACAAATGTACATGTATGCCAGACATATGCAAGCAACGAAGACACTTCTAGGTTTCAGATATTCATTGTAGCACTAGCACGTGGTGTATGCAGCCCAACCTGCTCAATGTCATACACAAGATGTAAAGGCAAAGATAACGAACAGTGATCAATCTTGTAAGTCCCAAATATAATACAAAAACAAGAGTTGGGCAAACACAGACCCCTTATATATAGCCCTATAGGTCTCCTAGTTCCAACGTTCAACATACGGCAAAGTCTTAAGACACGATAGGTAAGCTGTAATTCGTTCTTTGTTAGTAGTGTGTACGTGTAGCGGTCACAGCTGTAATTCTGCTTTATGTTAGTATGTGTTACGTGGTAGCGGTCACAGCTGTAATTCTGCTTTATTTTAGTATGTTGTTATCGTGTAGCGTCACAGCTGTTTAATTATCTGCTGCTCTATGTTTAGTATTAATGTTTCCGTGTTACGTGTAGCGGTCACAGCTGTAATCTGCTTATGTTAGTATGTGTTACGTTAGTACAGGTCACAGCTATAATATCTGCTTTATTTCGAGTTTGTTTACGTGATAGCGGTCCAGCTATTATTCTGCGTGTTATGTTAGTATTTTAATGTAGCGGATCACCAGCCTATAATTCTGCTTATATGTTGTATGTGTTACTGTGTTTACCGGATCAAGCTGTCAATTCTGCTATATAATGTTAGATGTAGTCTACGTGTAGCGGCCACAGCTTCATTCTGACTTATATTTAGTAATGTGTTACGTGTAGCGGTCACCCATACAAGTGCTGAGTCTACTGACCACACTCGCCTTTGCTTGACTTGCGTGATCAAGAAAGAGACTCTACCACATCGACAAAAAAAGCTAGCTCACTAGCGAGGCAGGGTAAGTTTCCCCTTATACTGCCCCCCCCCCCCTCTTCAGGGAAGCTTCGTTCCAAAACTTAGCGTGGGTTCTCTCTGAATGTTTGACACGTCCTCAGTAACGGCACGTACTGTTCCCAACGACAACCACTTTCGTCCCCGGACAAAACCTCGTCGATACCTAGAGCTCTGAAAAGTCTCCAGAGAGATTTCCCAAAGCTGTCTCATCAAACCCCAGAATCCCACCGCTACCACCAATTTGCAATGTGTACAATATTTGTCTCTGTTCATTCGCCACATAATTAATTTCCTTCATTGTATGTTATTTGTGTCCTATAAGACATAATGTCTTTTGGAAAGAAAGAATTGAATTGAACGTCTTCGTCCGATGCTTAAATGTTTAAAGCATCCGTGTATATATACGATTAATTCAGCTCTCAGCCTAAATACTGGCAAGATACAGCTCCGTCATGGTCTTCAATCTTGACACAGGAGTGTTATATCTGCAGCTTCCTTTCAGCATGGAGTGGTTCATTACACAGCTCCATCTTGGTCCTAAATCCTGGCAGTGGTGTGCAGCTCCATCCTGGTTTTGAATCCTGAGAAATAAGTGTTTTGTAATGGCTTTATTCTGGCATTGAATTCTGGCGCGGGTGTGATATATATTTCACAACTGTAGTAAAGGAAGTCTTGCACGATATGTCATCTTCGCTTTCAGATACATGTTCCCTAGTGAATATCAATTTTCAAAGTTAATAATAGACTATTATTCGTATTGCCTTGGTTCAGGTCTAGACAGTATCCTACATGGAGATCTCACACAGTGGCGTAGCTTGCATGTATGCTTGGATGCTCAAGCATCCACATCATTTTGCCATTTTTAAAAAAAATGTTTTTGTCTCCTTTAAAAAATAGGGGGCATATTGATTTGCAACTGTCGGTCTGCTGTAGCCAAGTGTTGTCCGCTCAATATATTTTGGTCTAGCCTCTTTGCTTGATAGCTACTAAACTTGGTACAGAAGTTGCACCTATTAGGAAGTAGGTGATCCTTATTGGTTTTCAGCTTACATGGCCAATGATCAAGGTCAAACCGCTGGTCTTAACGCCGTGCGGTGTCCACTCAATGTCTTTAAACCCGTTTGTTCGATAGCTACCAAACTTGGTACAGGGGTTGCCCCTTGGACAATTGATTTTTAGGCCGAGTGGCCAAAGGCAAGGTCAAACCGTTTGACCAAGGTCAAACCTCTAAAGATTAGATGTATCTGTTATTTTCTACACAAATACCTGTACCTCTAATTAGGTCAAATTCTACCCCAGAGGATGGGGGATTACATGGTTAGGCTTGAAGTCCAACCTACCTAAATAACTTGCATTCAGTGCTAA